>JAIPRN010001692.1:0-40903 GCA_025469175.1 Geopemphigus sp. TES_GeoC_2020
TATATATATATATATGTATATATATATATATATATATATATATATATATATTTCGGTCAAGCGGTTCACACCTGTCAGGTAGGTGTACTTATTTACCCGTTGACCGTCTTTAGAAACGTATTCGTCGTCGGCCCGGGCCTTCGCCCGTCGTTTTTACTATATATATATATTATTTATCGGTTTTCGATTTCAATCTCGGCGGCGGCGGCTCGGTTTGATATTTTCGTACACGGCGCGCCGGGCGGCGCGTATTTCGTAAAAAGGGACGGAAACGGCGACAATAATTGGAAATAAAGCGTCGTCGGATTAGGCGGCTAAGTGGACGTGCGGGCGGCGGACACGCGCCGCGAACCGAATCCACGGGCCGCGCTACATTGTTCCCATTCACAATGAAAATGATTTGCGCGGGCCCCGCGGATTCGGTCGACGGCGAAAAACAATCGGGCCGGATTTTTTTACTAATAAAATCGCGTACGGGCGAGGACGCGCGTAAATATTCGGCCAGCGACAAAACGGAACTGGCGTACCTGCTTTAGACGGACGGACGGGCACCGCGCGCGCGACACATAAAGGGCGTGTGTATTGTTCGACGCGATTGTTCGTGTACAACACAAAATATTACGCCCGAAACCTCTCCGCACAATACGAACGTATTACGCAACCGAACCGTTTAAGAAAATCCACGGCCGTGTACCGCCGCCGCCGACCGTGAAATATTTATCCTTGGACGGACGGATGGGTCCGAGGGATGGGTATGTGGGGGCGGGAGGATGGGGGCAAAAAAAAATTCGTTCGAAAATCGTCCGGCGGTCACGTACCCGAGGGTCGGTGGATCGGGAAAATGAACGACCGGTGCGGGCGGATAATAACTGTTGGAAAACGTGAACCGACCGTGATGGTGGTAGTGGTGGTGGTATGGGAGAGGGAAACGAAACCGTTTAACTCGAGTACGTTGCTCGTACCGACGAAATTTTTTCGGAAAAAACATCCCCCGGGTGGAACGGATCCGACGAGACGCGGATCGACCATCCACCCCACTCACCATTACCACACGCCGGTGGCGCGTGCGTGACAACGAACAACGAACACAATACGGCGATAACGAGAGAGAGAGGGAGAGAGAGTGAGAGAGAGACCGTGTGTGTACGGACGCGAAACGTACGCTCGCAAATCGGTTCAACGAACCGCGCGGTTTTTTCGCGCGGACGAAAACGGCGCGCGGACCGGCGGACACCCGGCGGGCGTACGTCGGAATATGACGCGGTACGTCGATACTTTCGAGAATAACCGATTCCTCCCTCTCTACCCCCCCCACACCCGCCCACCCACCCACTCGGCACCAACCCGTCGCGTATTATAATTTTTGTACGCCGGCGCGCGTACGTACACACCACGCGCGCGCGCGCATATTATTCTCGTACACGTTAGAGGACGACGATTGTGTTTCTTTCTTATTTCTCCCGGCGCGTTCGGTACATACCGGTTTTCGGTGGCCGTTTTTTTACCCGACCGCGATCGGTACGGAGGTCGTTTCGAAACCACTTTGTCTATACGTGCCAACCTCGGATCATGATCTTACACCGACGCTCGTGTGCGCGCGCACGCGCACCGATCTCTGTGTGTGTGTGTGTGTGTGTGTGTGTGTGTGTGTGTGTGTGTGTGTGTGTGTGTGTGTGTGTGTGTGTGTGTGTGTGTGTGTGTGTGTGTGTGTGTGTGTGTGTGTGTGTATGTATGTGTGTGTGATACCGATATACTCGCAACGGTGGTATAGGTACGGTACACACACACACACACACGGTCTGGGTGCCAACGCACTTGGCTTCGCCGAGTTGTAACGCACGCGTCAGCGTGTGTGTGTGTGTGTGTGTGTGTAATAAAACGACGAAAACGGCGTATTTACGTACACGCGCGCGTTCGTGTTCGAACGTCCGTATAAATCTATCTCGAAAGTCGATTTTATCTCGGGGTATTTTTTTTTTTTGTTTATACGCGCACGCCGTATAAATTTGTTTCCCCGCGCGACACGATAATTAATAATTATACGCGCGGCGTCGTGTAGTGGTGTACGTGACACACGAATAAACGCACCGCCGACTAAACCTGCGCACGGTCGTTATTGGCGGTCGCCCGAGTCTTTCAATCCGTCCCCCCGTCCCCGGCCACCTCACCGGCGGGACCGTAGCTCTCCCCTACAGTCCAATCACTCCCGCGAAACTATCCCGACGACTTATACTTTGCGCACGATCGGAACCCGGCGAATGTCTTCTTCGGTGCCCGTATACGCTCGGAAATCACGTTCCGCCGACGATAACGATCGACGAAGAAGAACGCGTCGAACGAACCGTTTTATTACACACACACACACACACACACACACTCCTCCCTCCAAACCCCCCACACCGGTTCATCCGGCGTGAAGTGTCGTATTTCGTTTTTCCTTTCTCCGGCCGGATACTTACGAATTCGAACTGTGTACCCCCCCAACGTAACGCGATACGCCGCCGGTAAATGTGAAATTAACGTTTTATTACGGCTCGTTACGACGGCCCGACGCGATTAATAATAAAAACGAACATTTTTATTCGTTATAATTCGAGGGAAATTACGATATTATCGCCGTACGTATTTAACGGTTCCGCGGCGTGTAACGACGACGGTCGCCAACACGTAATATATTATTTTTCCCTTTTAACTCGGCCGGCCACGATTGGGAGGGGGGCCCGGGTACCTGAACCGTACGGCGGCGTACGATCAACGTTTCATTCGGAACGTTTCGTGTACGTACGAGTTTAAATAATGTACTCGACGTGCCGTAAAGGATGTTCGTCATGTCGGTAACGTACCGCCCGACCGTCGCGTCTCTTCCGATGGGCGGTTTGGTGGTGGGGAACCGTCGTTTTCCCGTACGTGCGGTAGGTACGTTTTGTGTCCCGCTCCTAAGTGCCGCGCTAGATGTCCGAACGCGCGCGCGTTATTGTGAAAAACGACGACCGGAAAATGGTCCGGCGTAGAGTAATTGTATTCACGTCGGAGTCGTAGACGCGCAACCGATAAATCATTAACGGCGGCCGGCGCCGAACGGAACGAACACGATATAATATAACGGCGAGAGGGATTATTATTTCTTTTTGGCATGCCCGTCGGTCCGTTTCCTACGCCGTGAATTTTTCGATTCCGTTCGAAATCGCTCGCACACAATACTACGGTACGCGACCATATAACGTTTCCCGCGAAAAGACCGAGAAAAAACGCGAACGGTTTATTACGTACCGTAATTTCGTCGACGATGATAATAATAATAATAATAATAACCATCGCGGTTCTCTCGTTGATCACCGGAAGGCAAACAATCTCGTGTCCGGCAAATCGAAGACGTCGTGTCTTCTCGTGGCACGCACGGACGTTCCATTGGTTCCGGTGTGTGTGTGTGTGTGTGTGTGTTGGAGGGGAGTAGATTATCGTGTTTGGCGGACCGTAATATTACGGACGCCGACGTACGCCCGCCGCCGGCCGGAACATGTGGTACGTATTTGTACGTTATACGGCGGAAAAGGCGAAAGAAAAATTACTCTTGGACAATAATATTTGTACGCGAGCGCGTCGGCGGGGACCCTTTTGTCTGGCCGAAGGTGTCGGTTGGGTATGTGGCCTCGTGGCGAGGGACGGTGGTGGTGATTCTTCATGATGTGTAGGGGTTGTCCACCGCGGGTGGTTTGACGCCTAATGGTGTTCGCGCGCCGATCTCGTTTGATCGTTTTACCTGTTTTCGACAATGTGTAGCGGCGCGCGCGTGTACGCTAGTATTGTGTACGCGCGCCCGTACACTCGGCCCGAACTCGATCGGCAACGACAATGACGACGACGATAATAATAATAATAATAATAATACGCCCGCCGCCGCAGCGTGTACCGTAAACGAGACGACCGGATCGTTTTCGGTATTTCGAGGCGCGCGCGCGTGTGTGGAGCAACGAGGCCGCCCCGCAGGCCGATCCGCACGTCACTCCGACGGTGTCTTGTGTTCGTGTAAATGGGAACGGACGACACCGGGGGCGGAGGAGTTGTAATGGAATTTCGCCGGCACGTCGCCGATAAAAACGCTCGTAAAACCGTCGGACTCGAACGGACGTTTTCGGCCAAACAGCGGCGGAGGGTGGATGGGGACGAAACCGACGTCGGCACGGCCGTTACGTTCGTTCTACCGTACACGATGACGAAACGCGTACGTTTTTCGCGTCCAGCCGCCACCCTGAACGGTATTCGGCGATACACGACGATTGCCGATGATGATCCGTTCGGCGGGCGAATTTTTAAACGTTCTAAAAAAAAAAAAAACTCCCGTAACGCGCCGAAACGCGCGCGAAAATCGCCACATAAATGTCTCCGTCCGTTTTGTGTTCGACGGATTTTTTACGTAACGAAAAACGGACCGAACGGGTCCTGTGTATCCGGTTCGAGCGGCGACGTGAACCACGCACGCTCGGACAACGTCCGGTTCACCCGAAATGAAGCCGAACTCGACGTAACGTCCGAGGGACAAACGTGCGTACAAACCACGCCGATTCGTAGTTCGGATTCGGCACGCGTGCCGCCGTTTTTCGATCGACGTCGATCCGTTTTTACGGACCCGGCACAATTAACCCTCCCCACGAAAGGAAAACAAGCAACGCGTTTCGGCGCAACGACGTAAATATATAATTTTATAATGGCGGCGTGGATAACGCGTTACACAACAACCCTAAAATGTCGGCACCGACGATTTAATAAACGGTACACAATAACCCGGCGGTACTAAGCGCGACTACTAATATTTATTTACAACGCGGAAACCGTTCGTCGAACGGAACGACTAAAACCGAATATAGTTACGCGAATAAAACTATACACACACCCAAACATATGTATATATATATATTGGCACGCGTGCCGAGTAATAACGATTCTTTTGGGAGAGGCACTTGAATTGGACCCGTAGGATCGGCGGACGATTGTAAACCGTGCGCGAATGATCGGCGCCGATGTCCGCGGTTCGGGCGCGACGAACTATTTCAGACGAAATTACCGCCGCCGTCTTGGCCGTGGAAGGACATGGGCCGGCGACCTTGTATTTCGCTGACGAGTAACCGGTGCGCGGCCGAATCCATTTCCTCTCTGGTCATGTTCAACGCTTCGCGCAATTCTTTCGACGCGTTCTGCACGAACACCTCGTCGCAATATTTCCCGAGGCCTTGCTCCGCTAATATCTACGCGAAAACAACAACAACGACACGTTCAGAACACCGTCGTCTCCGTTTCAGTCCACTACGTATGTACCGCGCGCGGCATTTCCCATCCTTACCCTTCCCCGGGGATAAAACGTTAACGCGAGTTAAGCTTCGCAGACCATCCCATCCCGAGGGATATCCGACGCGAATAACGGCTCTACGTGCCACTAAAACGCGCGGTTTGACACGTCCGTCGATACCGAATCGATTACGACAACAAACGTTGACGGACAATTTACCGGACGTAAATCGTACACGAAGAATTGGCCTCGGCTAAAGCTGGACGACCACCCTGCCGTACGTTGTACACGACGGGCCGGTTGACAACGATCAATGACGCGTGCGATCATTTTTTACGTTCGTTTCGTGACGGGTTCACGCCGTGTACTGAATAACGCGAAAATCCCCTATTATCCCCGTCCATGTGACAAAATATGTCATTAATAGTCCGTTTTAGACAGTTCCCATTGTGGCCGTATACATTTTGCACAATGCGATACCGGACGGGTGTGTACGCGATATATATATATATATCAACGTCGACAGTTACACGCCGAAATAACTCGACGTTTCGCGATTTTTTTTTTGGCTTTTTGTTGTCGCGCGTTATTTATTATCCGTACCTCGATAACGATGTTTATTTCACGCGCTATTCGCCGTCCGAAAATGGTTATTCGAAAATACATCACGTGTTGGAATCAATAAAACATCTTGGCAAAGTCACGCGGGGGGTGTTGTTCGTCGCAAACGCTCAAATCGGATTACTCGTGTTTCCCACGAGCTCCACCACGCCGTTGCAACGTAGATTGTTGTCAACATTATCGACGTTATTCCCCGAGCGTATATAACCACGGAACGCGAATATTATTTACTAACAATCGGAAATATAGGCGTCATTAAAATGTAGAAAACAAACGTTCTAGCGGATAATAAACTAAATACAAATTATTATGTCAAAACCAAAGACTAATTGGACCTCGCTCGAAATCTCGCTGAAAAAATCTAGTAAAAAATTTTCGTTCCAAAAATGATGACACTTCTACAAACACGATCGGCTGATGTTCGATTAGACGATAGAGAATAAAAGTATCGAGAATTCCGATTTCGAATAAACGTTTCGTAAAGTATCACGAAGACGGTTTAGAAATATCGGTATTTTTCCATATTTATCGTACATACGGTTTCCAAATCAACTCAATTCGATTTAGATTTACCGATTCCGTAATGACTTTAATTAATTCGAACGTTACGATTTCAAAAATAATCTAAACACGAGGGAAGGCTTAGCCCGATCTGAACCGTTTTTTTTTTAACGATACAATATTCGAACGCCTTTCGTAATATCGTACCTTAGTTCGTTAAATCTACACCGTAGTAATAATAAATGTAAATACCCTTCCGACGAGGTTTTCCGCGGATCCAATCACTCCGGCTGCATTCAGTCTATCTTCTACTGGGCTTCCAGGTACAGAATGAGACAACCTGGTTAGAGGGATGGCTCCGTCCATTTCGCCTTTACTACTATCTGTGTGAAAGTAATCGAAACGTTCATGCAAAATTAATACCAAAGTGAACGGTGCAAATGTTTAGGGCTTTTGAGGCAAAACGTTCGAAGAACCGGTTAACGTCGAAATAAGTGTGAAAAACGCGATTTCCGTTAAAAATCTATTAGCCGATGGTGTTACGTCGAACAAACGGAATTCTGTTCGATTTACAAAACGATTACAACGGATTTAAACCGTAAGTATTAAAAACAAACAATTGTTACAAAAGAGTTACTGTAGTTAAAAAAAAATACGGCTCGTTTCGGCTTATTGAAATCCACAAAAGTCCTTCAAATTTGCATCGGTAAGTGTATTGTATAATACAAATATCTCGTAAAATTCGTGTTACGGTACCGGTAAAATAAATAAATCAAGCTACTACCGAAGCGTCACGTAAAACGTTGTTATTTATACCTTTATAATGAAACGAAGCACGATGTAATAGCACAGATCGACGGTTATTTTGATCGTATAGCAATCTAGCAACGTTATGTTTCCGCAAAGGCACGTAAACGCTATCTTCGCTGAAGTTCGATATGTTATCGTCAGATTGGGGGCTTCTGCTTAGCCAATCGTTATAGGAGTATCCTCTAATGGTAGCGTTAAAAAAAGCAACAAAAAATCCCAATGGTTAGCATTTCGTGCAACACGGTTAGCGTACATTCGTGTCAAGACACGTTTATATAGTGCAAAATGTTTAAATATAAACAATAATAATAACGGCTAATATCGAAGCTAAGCGTAGCTGTAGTAATTTAGATACTAAAATTAGTATCTAAATACAAACAATTACAAACAAATCGTTATTTTCAAGTGCCTAAATACGTACTTATATATATATATATATGTATGTATGTGGGTGAAAGAGTATATTTAGAGAAAACACGTTTTTTTTCTTAACGTTTCAAGAAATATATATATATATATATGAATATAATTTAATATTTCGGGAATTTAAATAATAATAGAAAACGTTTCGCTGTCGACAATTATTAAAACGAAATAATGATTGATCGAGCGAATATTTTATTACAAAATCAATAGAAACGATTACTTTGCCGCGATATACCGCTTTTTGTGTCTAACATGTAGACACGAATATATATATATTGTTAATGCGCCTAGATACAAGATAAAATATTACGACTCTGAAGCTAAGGCTGTTTTATAATGTACGTATCAAATAAATCAAGCCGCTATTGTCGCGCCTACTTATGTTTGGCTACATATTTACTAAATAAATCGTATTACTATGATAGCCCAAAACACATTTGTGTTTCGAAAGTGATAATCGGAGACAATTATTTCATTACGGCTTAAGTGGGAATTTATTTATTGTTTTGTTATCGTATTACTGCCCATTGGGAACGCGGCGTACATCCTCGGGTCGTCGTTATTATATTGTTGGATACTAATATCGTAAAACGTTTCGGTTTTAGACACTCTTCGCGGACGACAACGAATCGTGTACGTATAAAGCAATAGCAGTTAGTACAAATTCATTACATTACATTTATAAAACTACGTAAAAAACAAAATAGAATCACTTGTTTCGGGTTAAATGTTATTTTTTATCGTGATCCCTATAAACGGCGTTTTCCTTACCATTAAAATTACGCATTTGAACGGGTAAACGTCTGAAATATACATACATATATAATCTTGCGTCATTTGTACATCATACTCATTATTTGTTTTTGCTAAAAGACAAAAGTGCCTTCAATTAAGAGAATAAAGTCTATATCCTAAACTTAACGATATATCTATTACGTTTTATCGATATTCTATTTTCGTACTAATTTACACGCCATTTGAGTTTTAATGTACATTTTCGTTTTGTTTTTTATATACATATATACTATAGGCGTCATCGAATAATCCTATTAACACGGCATTATTGTCGAAAATATAATTTATTAGAACATATTTTTATTACGACGGAAGATACAATTTAATTAATAAACGTAGCGTGTTTTTAAATGTGTAAACGTCATAATTATTAACTAATAAATTCTCGAAGGTTCGAAATTACTTCCTATAAGAAATCGTATAAGTAAAACCACGTTAAAGTAAATACTCGTCTGTTCTTGAAATGATATTTAATGTAAAATATAAATAGCAATAAAATGTTTATTTATGTCTAAATAACTGTCGTTTATTATAATTCATAGACCGAATAAGTATACCTAAATCTGCTATCATTCTGTATTTAAATTCATTTTGGTAGGTATAAATATTAACCGAAAATATAACTTTGGTATTCATTACCTATGCGTCTCATACATTCTAAATAATTATGGTAAGTATATATAAACGTTAGTTTATTCGAATTTGTATATACAAATCCTATACAACTCTATATATAGTCACTAGAAAGTAGTGTCGATATAATAAATAGCTTACATGTATATCTTTGCAAGTTTTATAACGTAAAATTATATAAATAAATATGAATTTAATTGTTACCTATGTAGTGAAACCGATCCATTTTGAATTTTGGTATCCCGCTGCTCTTTTGCATAGTTGTTTGGTAAATAATCTACTTCGATTGAACTCGATGGAGACAGCTAAAGAAGAACCCACGGACAATTATTTTTTACTTTTATAATCATATTACTTCATAATAATTTATATAACATTTTAGGGATTATCGGAAATACCTTTGTAACATTTCTTCCTGACACTTGTAAGTAGTTTTTCTGAAAAATTTATAATTTCTATGATATTATAATAAATTACGATTTATACGTACATATATAAATTAAAAAGAATTAAAACCATAGTCCATATTATTGTTAAATAAAACGCCATGAGTAAGCATTAATTTTAGTTCTGTAATCAACGCTTAGATTTTAGTCAAAGAATAAATTCAAAATATAATATTCTGAGGTTATTAAATAAATTATCAAAATGTTTTTCGATCAACGATACGATTACTTTATCACGTTAGTTATTGATTTTTAATATTATATTATCTTATTTATAAAGCAATTTCATAGTAATTATAAAATTAATACAAAATCCTAAATTTAATATATAAAAATATTTGGAAATTCGGATTAGATTATATGTACTTAAATATTTATAATTATAATTAATAGAACCAATTGCGTAAAACCATTTGATTAAGGCTAAATTTAATTTAATTTTGTTTTTTAACGAATTAACAAATTTTACTTAAAAATACAATTTACGACTTTACGTATAGTAATGCCTAAGAATATTTTGAAATTAAAGATTTATATAATAAATGTAAGTAGATAATGAATTTATGCCGATTTGAAATTAAATCCGTGAAGCCAAACAATTTCAATCTATGATTAGAACATTATTTAAGACAAATTGATCGACATTTTTGTAATTAACCGTAATCACTTGTTATACGCGTTTATACAATATACTTTCAATTATTATTGATTATTATAAACGCCAGTAACACGAAGATAAGTATACCTATAAAGTGCGCTCTGTTTATACATTTCTTATATAGTTATGTATGATCGAACATTGGTCAAGGATCCGACGTTAATATATTTATAGGCCATTAACACTTAATTAGCTACGTTAGTAAAAACGACGTAATTAGTTGCGCAAGAAATAAACCCCATTCCAAATGCAAGCACTTTGTAACTATAAAGTAATTATGTATTAAGCTCATTCGACTGGCATGTATATTAAGAAGTATTATTAATAAATAATAATACGTTAACAGCTTACTAGCAACTACTTCTGGACCCAACTTTCTAATTTTAAGTGAGTCTAAAAATTAAACTACGCGCAAATAGTTTGTACTTAATTAATAGAAAAAAACATCAACGTATTAAAAAAAAGTTAGTATTTTATTGTATTTGCTCAAGAACCACGAGTGTAGTTCTTTAAGTACGTATGTAGCTTACGTGCTTTTTTTTCGAGTGAGTATTGCTTACTCTAAACGATCGTCTCAAACTGCCCGTCCTACGTCTCATCGATGACCAAACGCTGCCAAAGAGCGAGTGATTTCTCTTCAAATTTATAAACGATTTAAAAACTGTGTTCTCGGGTTTGTTCAAGAAAAATATTTAAAACTGTAATAAATACCCTATGTGTCGGCTCGGGATTGTCATCAATGAGTTCGTCGAGGTTTCCGGATATGGCTCGTTTTATTTCAGGACCAGCATCGTGCAAAGTGCGCAAACCAGCCTAAAAAAAATGTTTAACATAAAATGTTACCCGTAATTGCGCGCTTGTCGCTTGTTAATAACATTACTTGAAGCGTCACAGTATTCCGCGACTCTTTATCGCCTTCTTTTAGTTCTTGGTCTTTTCGTTTTTTGAACCGGCGGAAATAATCTTGAATCAAGAACGTCGCGTAAAATTTACCCACAGTCACTTCGTCGTCGACTATAAAAAAAAGAAACAATCGGAATACCGCGGTTGAGACTGATTTTACAAATAGAATTGTCGCGAGACGAAAAAAAATTATACGCGTACGTGTACATACCTCCAGGAGGCGGTACCACTTGGTCCAGGAGTTTCGGGCTGGTTCGTTTCCAAATCTTTTTAATGACGGCTCTTAGTTCGGCATTGGCGTCGTCGATGTTGCCTTCAGATTTGATGTGTAACGATGTCCGGACAACAGCGAATAAAGTCGCGTTGAACAACACTGTGCCATCGCTGTTTAACGGCATGTTCATCGAAACCAGTCTCTATAAATTGTCGTCGTATTTTATATGTTTTTAATACGCCGTACGTAACGACGATTCACTCGTAACGACGTCGGGAAGTTTTGTTTTAATATTTGCGGATAAACAATTACCTTACACGCCACTCGGTGCGGGCACAATTTGCCGAACCCCAGGGGGGGCGAAATCTTTCTCAGCAACGTCACAACGTCCAGATGTTTTATTCTACCCTTGGCGTCAGGATCGTATTCGCTCCACAACCTGATAAATTCGTCTAAATGATGCGGTCCAAGTATGGACCAATCTCTGGTCAAATAATCGAAATTGTCCATTATGACGGCAACGAATAAGTTAATGATGAGAAACGAGCACAGCACATAAAACGAAATGAAATACGGAAAAGCGAAATCGGAACCGCAACAGTTGTCTTCACTTTTATCGGCCTCGGCGTCACAGAATACTTCGTTCGGTCGGTTGGCGCACGACATCATAATATCTTGCCACGCTTCACCTGCGCCCGAAATGACGATAATGTTTACAAAACGTAAAGTGGAATTAAACTGTCGATTTACCCGTCGCAGAACGAAATAGAACGAGAACGGCTTGAGGAAACGTTTGAAAATGGTTGTTCCTGTGGATTGCCGAATCTTCGGTGTCTTTCGCTATTCTGCCGAAAATCTACAAAATCGCGACGACCGTTAAACCATTATTTACAATACGTGGAAACGACTACACGCATATTTCATATATACACGAATAACAATTGAAGCTTACTTGCATACCGATGACAGCGTATATAAAAAATAACATAACAATTAAAAGCGCGACGTATGGCAACGCTTGAAACGATTTGATGAATGTCCATAATAACGTTCTGATACCATCGCCACGACTTAGCAATTTAACTAGACGCATGACCCGAAATAGCCGAAAGAAGTTGATCGAAAGTTTTCTCTCCTTTTTCTTCGGAGCGTTAATGATTGGCGGCTAATGAAAAAGAAAACAAATCGTTTATTATGGGAACGGTATAAACTCGAAAACGAAATAAATAACTACAAAAATACGTGCCGATAAATTTTCGACGATTATGTCGATAAAACTTCCCAGTACAATGATGAAATCGAACACATTCCACGCGTCACCAAAATAGTTCTAAAAGCAACATTTTGTTTTTAAATGTAACGATACAACACAATTTCCGTAAACATACACACCCTTATTTCGCGTTAACTTTTACTCTAATTTATATTTTCAAATAATTCGTCGTAATAAATTGTTTTGTTCTTAATCTAAATATACGTGTTACAAAACCTAATTATTTTGAAGAAAAATCTCTAGATCGTTTCGTACGTTTTGTTTAATACGTAATTATGCACTAAGCCTTTCGTTCAAACAAAATATTTAACGGTTGTCGATGAATCAGAAATGATAACATTGATCCGTGTAAAAATGTATTTTATTCGTTATTATTATACGAATGTTGTTAAATTATTTTATACGGCCGAATGAGATTCTGTTTAAATAATTTTATAATAACTCGTTCTTCTTGTATAAATTCTGGATCCAGAAGTTACGTAATTATTACTACACGTTTATTCGACAAAGAAAATATTTTAAACTATTTATATTTGATTTTTAAGAATAATTAATATATAAGCCACATATACAAAATTCAATTATAAAATAATATTCAATAAATGGAGTTATTATAAAAGTAAATATTATTTGTTCCGAATTATAGATACGTCAGTGTGTTAGGTAAATTTTAACTAAATATTTTATATAACGTCGATATTTCTATTTAAATATTTGTTTATAGAAAAAGAAGAATTTTATTCTTTCGAGATTATCGTGAATACGCCATTATCTGATTTAAGTAAATACGCTATATATGAATTACATTTAAATTGACAAGTTTCGAGTGCTTTTTATTTTTTAGTTTACTTTATTTGTAACAACAACTGTACGTGGAATTATAAACGAAAAAGTAAACTATAATTTATTCGTTTTATAACGTCATTTATAAATTGATAAATATCGCGTAGCAATATCCGTATTTATGGTACCGTAGTGGTATATGAATATATTTCTTATGCTTCATAGTAACCCAAATAACTATATAAGGACATGTTTGAGTAATAAATTAAGGGTATTTGTAAACGTACTGCAACGTGTATAATATTACGAGGCGGTTTAATATTTAAGTGAAAATCATCGTTGTATTTCTGACGAATGTGTTGAAAATTATTCCAATTTGATATTACACATACGATAGATATTTGTGGGATAATATAGCGTAAACATAACAAACCGGTTTTTATTGGATGTCCTTATACATCAACATAAATAAATACGTGCTTGTATGTTTAAAACAATTAAATACCACAATAATCCACGACTCTGACGTATTTACACGATTGCCGAAAACTATTAATTTTGTTCGAACAGTAAAATGTAATAACGGTGAACGTAAATAGGTCGATTAAATAGATACCTTAAAACGGAAGGCCGCTAGTTTGAAAACAAATTCTAATGCAAACACGGCCGTAAAAAACAAATTTAACATATCCAATATGTTATCGTAATATAATGGCTGTTTGTAAAATTTCATAGCAAGTGTGATCGTATTGACCATAATCAACACAAATATTGTATATTCAAACGGCTGGGACGTCACGAACCACCACACTTTGTATTGGCATCGATGTTTAGGTATATAACGACGAACGGGTTTGGCTTTCAGCGCGAAAGCTATACAGTTTCTCTAAGAAAAAATAGACATATATATATATATATATAAATATTAGGTATATAAAATAACGAAAAATCGCGTCACGTGTTTAAAACGTGAATTTTTACTTGGTTTTTATCGAGTTCGCAATTCTTATATTCTTGTTCGCCTTCGTTTTGGAACGTTACTATAACGAAACCAACAAATATGTTCACCATAAAAAACGCTATTATAATGATGTATATGATGTAATACGCAGCCACTATTGGTCTATAATTGTGAATTGGACCTTTTTCTTCCTCATTAGAATCAATTGATTTGTGTAAAAGTCTAAAACACACGCACTCGTTTAAATATATCCCGAATTTAAAATTTTTTTCGATAAAGTTCGCGTGTTCTTACGAGGGCCATCCTTCAAAAGTCGAAACCGTGAATAAAGTGAGCATCGCTTTGGCCACGTCGTCGAAGTGAAAGGAATTACGTTCCCATTTTCGATTTTCCTTTTTGGGTGTGTCGACGTCACCGTGGTCGAATGTTAGGTACAAACCTCTTTAAAATAAAAACGATAAATTAACGACGAATAATATCGAAAGTTTTTATGTAATTTTTTAATTTTCTGCAAAGTATTTAAACAAATCGATATCGATAAATACAAGTCATCAACTATGTCTATACCCAAAACGTAAATGTACTCAATTATTATAGATACGAAGCAATATATTATACTAACTGGCATTCAAATTCTGTAGTTTTGGAAAGGTCATTGCACGAAAAGAATTTTCCCTAAAATCATATAAAGATTAATTCATCGTGTATGGTACTTAATCGGTTCAAATATTTATATGTGTGTGTGTGTGTTTAGTTGATTATAAAATAGTTAAATATATTTATTAAGGACAATAGTAATGATTAGGATTATGTATACGTTTTAACGTTAACATGCGAACAAAATATAAATACGTACGAAAAATATATTAAAATCATGCAATGGTCGATGAACCGTATTTAATAGGTTGTTTATAAATAATAATAATAGTACAGAAATATGAATAGTTTATTCAAAACATAAAAAAATACGCCCGTTCGAATATTCCGTATTCAAATAATTGTTATTCGATCTAGGAATAACTATTATTATTCTAGTTCATCGTTGACCGGTATGTTTTACACGGTTAGATACTGATTGTGACCGAACTGTTATAAAGATGTTTCACGTAAGTTTTACAACGCTAGAAGAGATAACGAAGGTCATTTCGGACTTATAAAAACGTTGACTTGCCGAAAAAATACGCGGAAAATTTAGGCCTATAGACAAATTCCGCGTTTCGATAATTCCGATCAGTTCAAATAACACGAATGATATTCTCATTTACGAGTAAATAGTAATTACAGTGGAGTTCCCGTTACGAGTTTATAACGTTATCTCTTCTGTGGCTACAGGTGTTGCTAATTTAGTTCTAGGTTACAATCAACTATCGTAAATATTTTTCTTTTTGAACAACGAAAACGTAAACGCAAACACTTTTTTGATAACAATAATGTTAAAAAATGAATGGCCATATATTTTAATCGACCCCATAAACAAACTGTGTACGCAGATGTTTCATGCTCCCTAATTCGCTCTACACGATATTAAAATTACAATACGGGTATAAATGTATATAATGCCTATAATACGTACATTCTAACGAGACTGCTAAAGGTTATAAACTACTGTGAAGTTGGATGAATACTTGTATTTGTACAATAATAACAAAGATTTTAAAAAAGTGTGTATAAAAAAAATGTGCACAAAATATGACCATGCAAACCTATACTTCAAAATGACATTCTCCGTGATATTGTCGGTAAATTGATTTCATCATTTTTAACTAAATTTGAATTTAAAAAATAATTACAAAATAATGGTTTATCTGTTAGGCAAAAGTGCTAAGATATCAAAACGATCAAAGTACTTTTCTAAGAAAACTCAATCAAAATTACTTTGCGTCTGTGATTAATAAATCACAAATATATCGATTATTTGTTTTTCGACTTGTAAACACTTGAAATTTGAATTTAAATTAATTAAAGTACTTAAGTAGTGCAACGAGTGAGAAGGGCATGATATTTAAATTTCAAATTAACATAATAAACAGTAAAATAATAATAGAATATTGTAACTTTTAAATGTATCTTGTTTTCCTTTAAAAACCAGACACTTTTCCCCATCAGATATTTCTATAAAAATGAGCTAAATTACATTAAACATTAGCTATTAAAATGCATACATTAGCTAAACTACTTATGTATATGATTACCGTATAAAATAAATCTACTAAAACCTAAAACTAATAGATTGTAAATTATAATAAAGTTGTATACAAAATGAACGTATTTTACTATTATTTCTAAGTTCAAAATAATTAGAATTTAACAATTTCTACAAAATAAATGTGTATTAATAATACAAGAAAGCTATGAAATTACCTTAAAAAGCTGAACTCCTATGACAGCGAACATGAATTGAAGTAAATATGTAACCAGCATGATATTTCCGATGGTCTTTATTGCAACTATCACGCATTTCACTACATACTATAAAAAATTAATATAAATAAAACGATATCGAATAAATATAAACAAATAAGACTAGTTGTCCAAAATATAGTGAGATTATTTTACTAATATGAAAGATAATAATATATTCTAAAAATACTTATCAAAAACAATTATTTGCTATATTAACAAAAAACAAAAAAAAATATATATACACGTGTTTCTTAAACATTTTTAATAAAGATGTTTTATTTGTGATGATCACGACATTAAAACTCATTGACTCATAAAACGATAAAATTAATAGAAAAAATAACGATTTAATAAATTACGAAATTGAAGTATTATAAAATGCATTATATCGATCGTCGGTAAAAATTAATTTATAACAATTATTCAGAATGTAATTAAAAAAAATACAATTTTCCATTCATTTTCATATGTAACTAGTAAAAAAAATAAAATTTTTAATTTAAAAACGTTTAAATAATGTTTAACGTTATAATCAAATTTCATTTAATTTACTTATCAAAATAATAGACAGAATAATCGAGTTTATATACACGAGTCATGAACACCCTCATAATACACCAACATTATTATAGATAAAACCTAATGTATAAACAACATAAATACATAAAATATATTTTAACATAATACTAATTTTAATTTATTATAGAAAAACAAATTAAAATTATAACGCGCATTAATATAATATCTATAATAGGTATGTCGATCCAGTTGCATAATTAACGAATAAGCGTCTAGTTTTAATTGCAAGTTTAGATGTATATATACCATGTGTGATATTTTTTTAAAGTAGGTACACTAAACTATTAAACTACTAAAAGGAAATATAATTCAAATTACTCAACTATCAACTTAAACAACGTTGTATACGTTTTTTTGCACGGTTCCTCACAATGTATGTCGCTGGATCGATATTTCAATATTTTATATATTATTATACGGTACGCAATACAAATCCTCGACGTCATAATACTTATTATGTTATAAAATAATAAATTATTATAAATTATTATGATAGAAACAACTAAAAATACAATTTTTAAATACCTATCGATTATAATATTTAGACACAAATTTATTAAATCACGTAATAAATTTTAACTTTTATTTAAAGTTTACTTCTCGCAATTTATTGAATTGTTTATTTTCTAACAAGAGGCGAATAAATAAAAATGTATAAACAAATTATAGGTATTTATAACATTTATAATACATCTGTTTTGAAAAATTAGGCCTCGTGTACATTCTACATAATAGCGAAAATAATAATATTAGTACAAAAAAATAGCAACCACATGTACGTACACGCACATAATATGGTAATTGTTACGATTCTCTAGTTATTGTAAATCACTTCTAACTATTATAGCTATTGTAAAATTTAACATAATATTATACAAAATTGACATGAAAATACATAAAATGGTTTTATACCTACATAAATGCTATGCCATACATTTTACAATATAATAGATAATAAATATATTATGATAACATTTTTCTCGCGTTAACAACATATTGACATGGAAAATACAACGTATTTCACCGATACGCTACAATAACAGGAAACTATATTAGAAGTGTTATTTTTAAATTGTTTACGGCTAAACACTATAATAGCTATCTATACAATAAATATCTTGTATTTTATAAAATTCAAAATATATATTATTAATGTACGTTTGTTTTTTTTATCATTTTAATATCGTGTAGATTATATTGTTATTAATTATTAGCAACGCATTCAAGATAAATGTATATATTAATACGACAATTCTACATAACAAAACAAATGTATAACGGAAAATCTAGATAGATCGTCAGATACGAATTATTTTTGATAGAAATATTTTTTGTTTATTTTGTTAGAAGATTGTACAACGTTAATGTTATACGACGCCAGTTCCATTTTCACGTTATTTTTGGTTAAGACTTGTTTGAAAAAATGTCATTTGTTAAATAGGATATTAGGATAATTCGAGGTATCCAAAAATTCCTTTATTTGGTCGTACCTTAAATAATTGAACTCCGATTACAGCGAACATGAATTGAAGGAGGCATGTAACCAACACTATGTTTCCGATCGTTTTAACCGCAACGATGACACACTGCACTACATGCTAAACATTTGGTACAATTTAATTTGTCATGAGCAAACATAAATAATAACAACGACAACTATTCTACCGCTCATAAGGAATAATCATTCGGTAAATCAGTAGTATACGCTATAATAATATAATAATAAAAAGCCGCTTAATTATTGTTTAGGTGAATGAAGCATTAAAAATCGTATAGTTATAATAATATTATTTTTCTTATAGTATTAATTCGTAATACGTAATTATTGGAAAACAAATTAAATTTAATGTATTTTACGAAAAACCACAATCGCACGAATTCTAAATAAAATTAAATATATATTCTATTAGTCGTTAACTGTTATATATAAAATTGTATACATTTATAACTATTACTGGAATGCGTATTTCTATTTAATACTGTTTATTAGGAGAAGACCGGCAGAAAAAACAAATATTCGTGTTCCAATTTTGTATTAAAAAGGAGTTGTAGATATTATGTAATTTGACTATTATAACGAATAGATATAAATAAACTATAATAATATTTAAAAAATATTATATCGTACACTATTAATAGAATTATTGTTAAAATATCGAAGTTATATTATATACAACGTATTCCCCTCAATATATTTATTAATTAATTTAATTTAGCGTTCGAATTATATAGAATATATTATTCACTTATATAAATTGCATATTATTATAAATTATGCCTATTCATAAATGCATACAAATGACTACTAATTTAAATTATACCGTCATTATATTACAATGTACTCGTTCAAAAATAAAATACAAAAATAAAATTACTCGTAAAAATTATAAAAAAACTTATATAAATTTAAACTTCAATAAGATAGGTTTAAATTTTGTTCCCTATTTTATACTAATATTATTGTAACTTTTATATACACATACCAAGTACATTAAGACACAAATGTATATCATTTAAATATCTACCGAATTAAGAAAATATCCGTCAGATTTAAAACACTACTATAAATAATAATACAAATAAAATGACGTCTTATTCGCCAGCAATCGTATTGATTTTTAATAAAAGATATCCAAGCAAAATTTTAAATTATTTTATGTCTTCTTGTCTTAGAGGAATTAATAAAAATAAATAATATTACACTATAATTACACGTAACAATACATAGGTAAAAAAGAAATATAATTTTTAAAATAATATTTTATTCATAATTATTGTATACTTACTTTTAATCCTTTTGCTCTATTTATAGCACGTAGAGGCCTGAGTACTCGCAAAACTCTTAAGACTTTTACTAATGACATTGGTCCAGCGCTAAAATTTTGCGTACTATTATTTTAAAATAGTATATGTTGTTCGAAAATTTTATATTGCAAACCTTGCCATTTTGGAAAAAACTGTTAATAATGAAACAGCGACAACCAAGAGATCCAACAAATTGAAAAATGATCGACAAAATGCTCCATCGTGTAAAACAAAGCCATATGATATAATTTTAAAAATTATTTCAAATGTGAAAACTGCCGTGAAAAAATGATCAAATTTTTTCAAAACCTGAGAAAAAATAAAATAAATTTATCACGGTAATTTCACAATCACGTTTTGAATATAAATATGTTTACAGACATTATTTCTATCCGAATCTGCTTTTAGTGGATCTTCTGCAGCTAATAAAGCCGATGACACCATAATACATACTAATAAAAAATTACTAAAATATGTGTGATTGCAAAACCAATGACAAAACGTTCGAACCCTAAACAAAGTAATAATATTCTCGTTAATTTAAAAAAAATATATTTTTTCATACGTCAAAATAATATTTTTTTTCCAGCAAACCACACAAACAAGTGTGCTTTACATATTTTATATTATCGTTAAGTTCAAATAAAATTTAATTTTGGTCAAATTGTCAAATAAGACATTTCAAGGTAAATAAATATAACACCTGTATTACTTGGTCAATGAAATATAATATCCCAATTTAATAAACTGTTGTACTTTTGTAAAATGATAATTTTTTCATTAATAAAAAAAAAAAATCAAATAAATTAAAGTAGTTACTTACCTACTGGTTGGTGAAAAAATAAAAAACGAAGACGCAGGAGGAATAGGCATTCCTTTATTTGCATTGTTAAACTCTGACATTCGACGAACGCGATTATCCTCCTCATTTTCTTCATCTTTTTTAAAAATTTGTATTATTGTTTTTATTCAAAATAAATTAAAAGTTAAAAAATGTATAAACTAACCTTGATTTTCATTCGGCTCGAAATCGGATCCTTCTAAATCAATTTTTATGTTATTGTCACTTTCATAATCTTTTCTTGACAAGCTAAATAAATATTTTAACAAATTTTGATTGGTAAAAGAAACATAACATTTTGTATGTATTCTAGATATACACCTTTCATCTGAAAGTTCTTCTTCGACAGATATACCTTCAGAATTTTCACCTTGATATCCGTTGTCCCTTTCTCTCGACTGGCTGTTACTTCGAGATTTTTGTTGATTTTCCGGTTGCTTAATTATTAAAACAAACAAAAATTGTATAATACATATAGTTCAATAAACACTATAACAAATATATCGGAGATTTAAGATTTACTTCTTCTTCTTTATCTATTGCGGTTAGTGACTCTGCATCAGCCAAATTGTCCACAGCAATAGCCAAGAAAACATTCAACAGTATATCTTATAGATTCGACAGTTAAGATTAAATTAGAAACAACTGATTTAGGTATCAAACTACACTAACGTTAACAAATAGTTTTAAGACGTATAAAGTTACGAAGAATGTTACAAAAATCCATGTTTAATAACAACATTTATAATAATGTATATTAAGCATTTACGCTTCAAAAAATTACATTTTAAAAAAATGTCTTTTTAAAGGATACAGTTACCGCAGATGAACAATATAATAAAGTAAATGCAAGCTAAAATACCCGGCGATGATACACCATTGTAAGCTTTTATTCCGTTGTACATCACAACGTTCCAATCTTCACCAGTCAATATCTAATAAAATTAAGATAAAGTTATGGAAATGAGTTAATTTATTTTTGATTTAACATTTTTAAATTTAAATGCATTTATTATTTTATTTATATAAATTTACATAAGAAAACCGATAAAAAAATTAACAAATCAAACTTAAAACAATGAAAATGAATTTATAAGTAAGCATAAATAATTTTAGAATTATGTTAATTTCTTCTTTTAATAATTTGACTTTCTAAAAATTGTAAAAGTTGTCAAAAACCAGAAAATTTACAATGAAAATATACGCATTTATAATAACTTTATATAATTCAGAGAATGCGAAGTGTAACCATTATTCAACAGCAATAATACATGTATTCATAAAAAACAATTATTGAATGTATATAATTAGTTCACATCCGTAACTGATATAAATTTAAAAATTTTTATTTTATTTAAATATAATTTATACAAACATAAAGAAAATTACATATATTTTTTGTAATCAAATTGAGATAAGTGATCTATTGATCAACTATTTGACGGCCCGTTTTGCAAAAATAACATACTATAAATAATTTCATATTTACTTGGAAAACAGTCAATAAACTTTGCCAAAATGTATCAAAATTACTGCGTGGCTTATAGTCTGTGGCTTCAAAGTTGAATTTTCCACCAAATACTTGCATCCCCAACAAAGCAAATATAACGATGAAAAGGAACAGTAAAAGCAGTAAAGAAGCAATTGACTGTATTGAATTGAGCAACGAGGCGACTAAATTAGAAAGTGACCTCCAGTACCTTTAAAATGAAATAATATTTTATTTAATAAAAAGTCGAATATTTTATGATAAACGAACTGCATTACTTAGTAACTTTAAAAACCCTGAGTAGTCGAACACAACGTAACACTGATACTCCAAGTGGTAACATTAATTGCGTTCGCGTTAAAATCGTTTCGGTTATACTTCCGATAACAACAAAGCAGTCGAAACGATTAAAAAGCGAAACAAAATATCCCTAAAACAATATAATTACGTTGACGTTATTCTCTCCGATACTGTATAATCGTAACGAATTCCCATTCAATCGCATTTTGAACTTTGAGTAAGAGCAATCCGCTCTTACTCAGATAAAATGTCTTGGTTTTTCGATATGCCAATCCGACATATCGAAAAACCAAGACATTTTATTTGTAATTACGAAATCCTAAGTCATACAAAAAACGAATATAATTCGTTATGCATACCTGTATTCCGAGACTATACATTTTTAATAACATTTCCAGTGTGAAAAGTGTAATGAAGAACACGTTTGTTATTTCTGTAAAATAACGTTTACACAATTTATATCGTATCTGAATGGTCAAATGGTTTTGAATACCAATTAAATTATAACGGTACGTACCTTGAAAATCATCTAACCATTCGGGTTGTTTGTAATGTTCCGTGGCTAAAACCCCAGTATTCAAAAACACCAAAATAATAATCAGCCAATAGAAGGCTTGTGATTTTACTGCTTTTCGACAAGCCCGTCTAGCCCTACGGTTAATCCTACAATAAAGAAAACAAAAAATTATTTTTAAACGCTAATACATCCCAAAATCGTAATAAGACAACTTAATACGAACTTGTCAAAGTTTTTTCGCTTCTTTTTCCACCACGATTTACTTTGATCAACTTCATCACGTTCCACGTTGGTCGATTTGTTTTCATTCGCATTATTATCTACTTGAAAATAACATTAATGATAGGTCACAAATTATATATTCGTCAATTATCACTATAATTAAATTAAGGGCTTATCAAAAATAAAATTGTCCTTGAACAATTTTGAAAAAATAATTGTAGTTCTAAATAATTATTACAATTATCCACTAATTTAAAGTATTAATTTTATTAAATCATAATTCAATATTTAAAGGATCAAATATAAAAATTATTAAAAAAATTCGATATCGCCATTAATTTTAAAAATAATTGTTTACAAAATTTATTAACGTTCGTAAATCATAAAATTCAATAATTTACTTTGCTGATTAGAAGATTCTTCTTTTTCGTCTGCATCAGGTTCAATATCTTCCGCTTGTGTAATCCAATCTAGATAACCTCTTAAATCTTCTTCAAGCTGCTGTTTTTCACGAAGTTTCTGAAAATCTCCTCTAGCTTTTGCTTTTTCTCTCTCTTTAGAAAATTCTCTAAAATGGGTAAACAACAACTCTTATATTATATAATATTATGTACTATTTTATTAATATAAAAATATATGACATACCCGCTCAACACACCAAGAATAAGATTCATAACGAAAAATGCTCCTAGGATGACCATAGAAACAAAATATATCCACTGCCACGAACTTCCTAATGCATCTTCAATCTAAATATATATATATATTAAAATGAAATAACAAATGTGTAATTAATTCTTATTATTTATGTACATATTTTACAGATATGTTTTCACGAATTTTAATTATAAATATATATTAAAATAAGGTTGTTTCTATGATCAAGTTTTATAGTAAACCGTTATAAAAATAATTTAATAAATGTATTTCAACAATTATAGAAATAACGTTACAATGTACAAAAAGTTAACACATAATTCATAGACGATTATTTTCGTTTATTGTATTTTGAAAATAAAAGTAAAAAAACTTTGTTTTGTAAAACTACATCGTGATTATTTTTAAATGCACGTGAAACATAAATTAAGCAATTATTTATAATTACGTATATTTTATAATAGTTACACTGTATAAAACGTCCGTCCATCCTTCAAGAGTAATACATTGGAAGACGGTTAGCATAGACAAACCAAAGTTATCGAAATTTGTAATTCCAGAATTGGGTCCATCCCAATCACCATGACAAGTAAAATTACCCTCCAAAGAAGCACAATTAAATCCGCTAATATCTCCATAATTACCTTCATCGCATGGATGAGGGTCTTCCATCACTATAAAAATATATTAGTTAATTTGGAGTTATATATTTGTCTTAACTTTTTTGTAAATCTTTTTTAAGTAAATATATTACTAATAAATATATACGAATTTATTTGATTTAACAATAATTTGTTTCACCAAAAAGGAACTCGAATTGTTAATTATTATGGCAATTTTATATACTTCGTCAACTAAAAACAATTAAAAATAATAAGATAATAACTATACTTGTATCATTATCCCAGCAAGTAGTATGCAATGTCCCTGAGAATAGCTCTAATCCAATAATTGCATATATGATGATAACAAATATAACTAAAAGCGCAATGTGTAATAAAGGTACCATAGCCCGAAGAATTGAATTTAACACGACTTGTAAGCCTGTAAATTAATGGATAATATTTATATTAATATTATTTAAATAATTTGAATTTCTATAATTGTATATACGAAAAGATAATTTGTGCATTATTTTATTCATTATAACCGTGTTAATTATAAAAAATGCAATATATTACAATAATTTGAAATGGAATAGAATATTAGGTAACTTACTAATATACTGATATCAAAAATGTGTATAAAATTAGTGCAAAAGACATAAAACAATTTTTAACCTTTATCTCATTTCTGTACATTTTTACCTTAAGTTTATAAGAATTAAGCTAATATAATAATATATAATAATTGATTCAATATTCGATATTTATAAATTAAACTGAAAAAATATGCTTTTTAAATAAATATATTTATAAAAATAATACAAATTAAAAACGTTTGACTAACTACTATTCGAATATTTAAGTAAGTTTAAATGATTTTTATGCTCTATGTAAAATTTAAATAATATTAATCAATAATAATAAAAACCTATAATATATTTTTAGTCGCTTTAATATAAATACCAATAATATACTATAATTATAGTATATTAACGTAGAAATTAATAAATATTATAGTATATTATAATATACTACCGTATTCGTTAATCCCTAGGTTTTAGTTTTAAAAAATTAACTTAACTTGTATTTTCTAAATTTATACCTATTATTCTAGTGAAAAATGTTGTTTACAAAATATAAAATATTAATTTAGTCATTTTTGGTTAATATTATTTAGATAACATTTCTCACTTGGTACTCCGGACACTAATCTCAATGGTCTTAAAACTCGGAAAGCACGCAGTGCTTTTACATCGAATCCATTGATTATACTGATACCTCTATAAAACAACAGTTATATATATAATGAAATTTGTGTTTAAGAAATATTATTCGTAGTCAATTTACCCCATCAAAACAATTGTGAAATCCAAGAAATTCCAGCCGTTCCTTAAGTAGGCTCCTGGATGGGCAACAAACCCGTACGCTATAATCTTCATAATGCATTCTACAGTAAATATTACTAAAAATACCCGTTCGATGCTATCCTGAAATTCATGATGTTTTTATTAAACGTTTTCAAATGTGGAATAAATTTAATTAATTGATTACTAAAAAAAAATTGTTTCACTTACTAGATAGCCATTCACCGTGTTTGAATCATTGCATGGGTATGGGGTATATACTGCGAGTGCTACACAGTTGGCGAAAATAGTCATTAAAATTAGATATTCGAACGGTCTAAATAGAATTGCTAAGGAAGAATTTAAATACAATGATGAATGTTATAGATAAGTAATTTATTATTTTAACCTACATTAGATATTGCATAAATAATGTAGAAATAAATAAATGTACACATAATAATTCCGCGTTAATTTCATTGTGGCATCCATAAAATCGACAGTTTGTAAAATGTATGCGAATGAATTGATTAGATTAAACAATTTTTAGTTTTGTGAAAACTAAATATATTCGCGCCCGATTCTTCGTGAAAAAGTTTAAATAAAACAAAAAACTTTACTATTTAAACGAGAACGCTATCGAAAGATATAATTTATAAAAAGATATAATTGTTTGTTACAAACTATAAAAACCTTTTTCTAATTTTCAAAGTGTTTCCATAAATGTTTATTAAATAATTAATAATATCGACGTGCCCCTAAAATATTTCGTATATTCTTAAGTATTTCGTATTGATAACATATTAAAAACAAGAGCTAAATAAAAAGGATACTTCCATTCTATAACGCCAATACATAGCTTTCGTAGCGGATTTTTGAGAGTTAGGCAACATAACGCTCTTTGCGGTCTATCGGGGAGCTGTTTTCCCGGTCGTCGAACTGGTCTTTTTACTACCTGCTTGGTTTGATTGTTATTGTTTGCCGGATTGTTGTTGTTATTATTGGCGGTGGTGTTGATATTATTACTCGTGACGTTTCCATTGTCATTGTTGTTGTTGTTGTTGTTATTATTATTGTTGTTGTTGCTATTGTTGTTGCTGTTGCTGTTATTGTTAGACACCGCATTAGGATCGGAATTGTTGTTATTTACAACACTCATCGTTTGTTTTCAAACATTTATTCCAACACGGCGAATTATAATGGGAATCAGCTCACTAAAATCATATTCCAAATGTTCACCTAAAACGATAAAATTTAGTTACAAATCATTATTGAATCTAGCAACCTATATTTTTAAATTCCCCGCCAAATTTTCAAAATGGTCTATTTTTGTCGATGTTCGTTTTGTATTTACGAGTTTATACATTTCGGACCGAGCCGCGTAATTCGTTATGTTTTTCATTTTAACATGCGATGTTTTTTAAAAAACTAAGAACGGTATGTCGTAGATATAAGTAGATATAATTGAGATATTTTTGGCCGTATAACCATTCGAAATCAGATCGTTACGACGAGTTGCTTCGTCTAATTTTATAATTAGTTATATATATATATACACTATAAATTCGTTAAAATTAACAATTTTTCCTTTTTGTTTAATCATGTTAAATAAAAATCATAAAAACGAAACTTAGTAAATCAATATTCTTTGTTCGTTAAATAAATATAAACTATAATAGTCAACTAGTTTCAAAATAATTGAACAACAAGAACAAATTTAAAACAAATAATTACATAATTAAGCTTTTTAACCGATTATACCCTATAGAATACAGGAACAAAAAAAAATAATTGAAGATTTAAAAAAGTGACACAACCATTGGCCTTTTTTATAAATGTTCACGAAATTTAATTCTGAAATATTATTAGTGTACGTGTACATTATTAAAACGTTTCTTTTAATGCATTGTGGTTTAACCCGAGCCGATCAAAATCATCAAAATACGACTTCACTACACGGTTAACAGTCTAGTGTGTCTGTATGTCGGCAAATCGAAATTTTTCGTCCGATTATTAATTGTGATTCGTGAATAATAATATAATAATAATAATAATAACACGTTGATAAATTATGTAACCCCGTTTTATAGAGATATTTTGGAAATTTAATCATCGGCTAAAATATATTCGAGAAATAGCAAGAGACTAAAGTAGACATATTTATTAAAAGCTTGTCTAATATACGTCAACCCAAGCGAAATTAAAGTCAATATGGGTTACGTGTTACACACGAAAATGAAAAAAAATGCCATCAGCGACTTTATAAATTTATTATAAGGTTAATGCACAATATGCTGATGATGGTTTACAAATAATAACGTATTATAATAACATTTACCGAATTTTCACTTCTATACTGAAAGTATCCAACGTTTAATTTATACAAACAATTTCTTTTTGCATATTTCATAATTTAAACGTTTCAGTGTAGTTTAAAAATCGAGTGGTTTTTACTTTTACAAGTTGCTTCAAATATTCCGCGATACAGAAGTAAAATTATAAACCAAATATGACATTAAACTCTGTATTACACGGACAACGCGAAATGACTGAATTGATGGCAGTCGTTTTGCGTTTAGTGAATGTTTACGCGTCATTTTAGAAAAAAGTTTAAATATTGTGAATATTATAACAGAAATAAAATTGCTTCCATATTTTTGGAATGAAAACAGAAAATGGTCTAAAAAACGATATTTCAAACGTTTTGAATATCGTTACCAATGCACATAAAAATATATTTTTAACACATCGTGTGAATTATTCATAGGATAAAATGAGTTCAGCTGAATTATTTTTAGAATACAATGATTCACCGGGTTCAATTATAAAACGATAACAAATTACACAATTAGCTTAAGATTAAATCACTACCCCACACATACCTATTTGACGTGTTAAACAAATTAAATGAATACTTACTATTTAAATCTTTTAAAAAAAATTATTTATTCTTGATGACGCCTTTTTGAATCAAAAATAAGTACTAGAAAAATTAATGTCGTGGGGAATATTTATATTAGATATTTTCGCGAAATTTAAACATTATATTTTAATATATAATTACCTAATATAAGTGATTGCAATTTAAGTATTAATAATACAAATTTTTTGTCAAGTATTTTAAGATATCCAAAGTATACTCGAACCTTTGAAATACAGTTTCGTTAACTTTATTTAGAACAAAAATTTATATTTCAAAAGTGTAAAATATAATTATTGTAAAAAATTTGAAAACGTTTAAATATAGCACCAATTTATAATAAATACTTAATGAAGTAAAAATATGTTTTCCACTTGAACGAAAAATGTATATAACACTTTATGGATTTAGGTTTTTAACGAAGAGAAAGAAATCGAAAATATTATCAAAAATTATAAATTATAATTTATAATATGACGTTAAACATAATTAATTGAAAGAAATATAAATATACGTCGTATATTTTAAATCAAAAATAATTTTAAAAAAACAATTTCGTTTAAATTAAGACTCGAAATTTTCGCCAAAGGTTATACGAGCCATATTCAAAATTTTCCCTTAATAACCTTGACGAATGCAAACCTATGGCTTTTTTGTTTGAAATGTATTTAAACTTGATGTACCCGATTTTCATTGAAAATTGTTTTTAGAATGTGATGATGATTCATCGCGTTCAAATTTTAAATGTCAATACATCCTGCCAAGTGGTTTCAGGCCTAGTTAGTTGTCTACATCATGCGTACACAGTTATTTTATAAATTACATTTGACCTTTTTTGCGTATCGTAAAGTTTAAGTATTGCATTTAGTAATCCACCATAAATTTAATTTAATTATTTAGAAATATATTATTAGAGTTTAATCGTGTCTCTTGGTAGGTAATATAATAATATAATGGTATCTATCGTACATAATATTAGATATATATAAATATATGTAAGTATACAGTGATTTGAATTTAACGTAATCTAGTATTGATTTTCACAACCACGTTTATAAATATTTTAATTTGTGACATTTTTCTTTAATCAATAATTTCGCGTAGTTATAAATTAATAATTTCAATTTTCAAAATTCACATATTTATTTCCATTTGATAAACCTAACTAAGTATAATATGTAGTAAGTACGTTTTTTCCTAAATTATTTTATTTTAGCTGATAAGAATCCTAACCCAGTACTCGACAGTTGATATTTGTTTTGGAGGATAACTTTCTGAAAACGGAAAAATGATCGACAACGAGCGTTGGTCTACAACAATTTTCTGTTTTGAAGTATCGGAGATCGATTGAAAGGCGATAACGATAAACGACGGTAAAAAAAAATTACGACTTCGTAATACGGTACGTAGTTATTACGATTATTGCACGAGTCGAGATCATCGTCGAACCGACGATTTCAATTTACTGTGGATCGATACGAACATCGCGAGAATTTTCGAGGAGGAGGAAGGGCGCCCGCGGGTAACAGACCCGTCGCTGATATATCGTCGTCATCGTTATCGGTTGTGCGCGCTCGGGATCCCCTGGCGCGAACGAGGCACGCGCGATATCGAATTTCGACCAAGTCGTGCGCGCGATCAGCGACCATTTTACGATACCGCGGTATAGACGCAAGCGAACGGACCGTCGTAGCGGTTTACCGCGCTAATCGTAACGCGAAATAATATACGCACGTACCCTTCGCCGTCGGAACGCGTACTTTGTCGTCGTCGTCGTCGTCGCCGTCCCGAACGGAGATGATTGATCGTCGAAAAACGGCGCGTGCAGTTACCGGATACCGGATACCGGGCACGAAACGATAATAAAACGCGGTTCGTCCGCGTCACGACGGCGACGGTGGCGTCGGCGACTACGTGGAAAACTCGAAAAACGTTTCTCTCCTAGGAACCGCCCGCCCTCCCCTGTCGTACACGCTCGAAAGCGGTGGCGCGCGCGCGAAAACGTTCGCTCCGCGTCGTACGACGTACACACACACACGCCCGGGCGCCCGCGTTTACGTGAAACAAACGACGGACACGAACGCACGTATGGCGTGGCCGGACAATACGACGCGTTTTGTGTAGGGTGCGCGTGCGAGCAACGATACGGACGGGGAAAGACAAAAGACCGACGACGGCCGTCCAAAAGTCGCGCGCGAACTAAGCGGCGGCTAGTAAGTTCTAAAATAAAACTATCGGTGGCCCCGTTTACGCGGACGGCGGCGGTACACGCGCGGCTCGTTATCGTCGACGACGACGACGACGACGGCGACGTCGACGGTGCTTGACTACTGCCTCCGGACGCGGCCGGAACGCGCTCGGTCGGCCGTTCCGAGCGCGTATATATATATAAACGTCGTCGTCGTATAAATATAAACGGCGCGCTTGCGTCCTGCCCGCGATTTCCACGAATTCTTTTCCGATTTCCACCCGTCGTCCGCCCGCTCAGTCATAGACACTGACGCAAGCGCGTAACGACACTAGGCGACCGTCTCTCTCTCTCTCACTAACTCTCATCCGTCCCGCACACCGACACACCGCCGTCGTCTCGTAATGGAAACGCGCGGGCGGCGTCCGGAAGCTATGACCACGGGACAGCGCGAAATACGCGGCAGCCTTCGAGGGATCCTGTCGTCGTCATCACCGACGTAAATCCGACTTTTTTTTTCTCTACCCTCTCGCCCGCAAATCGATTTCGTTCGCCAATACGATCGTCGTACTCCCATTATCAACCGATTAACCGTTATTATACCCGCAGGTAGTTAGACGTCCGCGGGTCTTTCGATCATACGCCGCGTTTATTTCCTAGACGTTAATAACGTTTCGGTTGGGCCACGGTCGTGCACAATGTACCGCGCGTTCCATTTTCATTCGCCACTCGAACGGACGTTACTAAACGTTATTTCTCATTGTCGCGTTTACGTGGGTAAATCGACTATTTTTTACCGCGAACGAAAACAAATTAAGGCGCGAGTTCGGTACTCGCAGTCGACTATACGCGTGACTATGCGCTATACAAATCGAAGCGAATCATTTCGGTATATTTTGACGGTACCGGCGAGACTATTTCCGGGTTTTTATATCGCTGGCGCGCTTACGGACGCGTGATAATAACTCGGCTCGTACATTCTACGACAGAGGTCCATAATAGACGGGTCCGTGAACTCCGGGGGTTCCTTAAATGAATACTCGAGAATCCGCGGGGTGTCTCTGCGTCTTTTTTTTATCGGGGTTGTTAAAATATTGCGCAATAAACCCGGCAAAACATTTTCACGCTTTTTGTCGTACAATCGAGGATTTTATTCATTTTGTTAACGCGAAAAAACGACTAGACATTTTTGGGATTTTCAAAATATTACGTTCGTCCCGAAAATCGGTCAGGTTAAAACGTAAAACGTACGTTTGAAATCTAAAACGCGACGGTTGTTTTTACTTAGAGGGTGAAGGGTCCGTAACGATATTTTACGTCTCGAAAGAGTCCTCCCCCCCATGTCGTAAAAATGGTCAACGGCGCCTGTTCCACGACTACGAAGTTTTAGTTACGTTATTATTATTGAGGAACAATAACAGTTTTATTTTTTCTAATTAGTCGTTCTGGACGGAAAATAAAACAGCGCAACTGTGTTTTTATTAAAAACGGTCGGTACGGTTTTAAATCGGTTAGTCAACGCTGTTTGTCGGCAAAATCGAAGACGTACGGTATAGATAGATAATTTATCGTAAGTGGTGGCGAGGGTGCTTCGAAATTTTCGCCTTAAATCGGACACTGACCGTTACCGTTCCGCGGATTTTTCCGCACACTCGTCCACGTTATACGGTCACGTCTCGTGCAGAGTCCGACCGGTCCGCCTATAAATAGATACCGGCCCGCCGCGCGAGTCGTCGCCCCGGACACACACCGCGTACCCGTAATATTATTTTGGTTTTTTATATCCGTCGATACGGAGACCTACATTCCGAAGTCGAAAACTTTACTACTTACAGTATATATATATATAACGAATTTCGGCGCGGGATTATTTTACGTCGACGCTATTATTAGTAATTAACGAATACACGTTCGATATCGATTTTATAAAATTATCGTAAGCGCGCGCGTGCCAAACATTTCACTAGGAACGTAAAAAATGCGTTATTTTTTTAAATAAACCTCGTAGAATACGCGATCAGGTAGGAATAAATATTACGGGTTTATAGAATTTGTTTCCGAACGTCGAATATCGTACATTATTTCGACCGTATAGTGGAAATCTCGCAAACGGTAACATTAACAAAATAAATAACACTTCCGTCTAAAGATTCGCAGACACAAACTGTACAAGGTAAAACGTACGTTATGAAAAAATCACAACGATACGTTATTTTCTTTTGCGCTTTGCGACAAAAGCGTGACAAATGTTTAGACGTTCGGCAATTCGCGTTGTTCTTAATATTATTATTGAACCGGTTCTACGTTTATTCGCACTACGGCACGCTTTATACAGCACGAAAATAGCTACAAATTGGAAAGTATACGTTGTATAATACTTTTAACGCTAATTATTTAAAACTCTTATGTTTTTATTGCGTCCAAAAAACGGTTGGTCGATAACGAAAACGAAAAACGATTTTCGAATGGTACGCGTGACGTTTATTTTAATCGAATACATTTACGTTTATCGTTATATTTCATGGTTCATTAACGCGAAAACGAAAAATAAAATTTTAAACGCTATTTTTAAAAATGTGTAACGGGAATGAGTAAACTTGGGAAAGATTAATATTAAAGGCTATTTTTATATGTACACGCGCGCACATTCGTAACTTAAATTAGACGCGATATAGGTAGTAATGTATTTGTACTAAAACATTTGCGCGTTACATTTAGTAAAATGCTAGTGCGTGAGTACGAAAAACGAAAATGCTCAAGCTTCGTGAAATTTCGATTAGATTAATTTGAAGATTGTTATTGATACGTGTGTAGTTAATAAATGGGTTAACGCGCTATTTTATAACGAAGAAAAAATATTCCTTAACCTCGTTTTAAAATCGTAAATTGCGACTATACGTGTAGTTTCTGGTTACACAATATCGTGAGATTTTTTTCGACAAACGCTTTTTTTTTTAATTATTATTTATCGCCAACTGCCGATGTATGGCTCGTGTGACTAAATTATGTCGAAGCGAATACACGTAAATAAAATCGTGATAAAATTATTATATAATACACTAATTATTTTATGTCGTCGAATAAGTTCAATCTTTTTCCTTGGTAGTCACCTACAAACTCGATTTACGTCACTGACCTTAAAATATAATTCGACATTATTTGTGTATATTTATAGTCATATTCGTTTATATTATATAACAAAAGTAAACGGCAAAGTTAAATGTATAAATTATGTTAACAAATTTTAGATAACCTTTAAGTTATACGTAATGTGTACTAGAATTTGAATACGGCCTATAGTAGGCGTGCGGACAACGCGTTGGTTTTAAACGTAACGATTCTGTTGTTTTTTTTTGTCAATAATATTTTTAGCCCATCGTAACGGTTAAACGCTAAACATGGCCAAAAATAATGTAATAGTAGTAGTTTTACAAATTTGTGAATCGCTAGTCAGGCGCGTTTAACAGTTAGGTCGACAGTTTTCGAAAATCTCGCGAAGAACAAATATAAAACGAACGTTTTCACACTTGTTAGTTTTTTTTTTTTGTTTTGACTCGACCGTAAACCGAGTTTCGTTTTCCGAAGTCGACGATTTATTACCGTTTTCAAAAATTGAAAATAATTCTATTATAATACAACAATGGCATCCGCCGAGTGAAATCCGACACGCGATTTGTGTATCCAACACGTATCGTTTTTGTGTACGTTCGAGGTATAAACGACCCGATAATAGCTGAAAAGCATATTTAACGCTTAAAATCCGTGTAAGTATCCTAAAATGAAAATATAGAGACATGATAAAATACATTTATACGTGTCAATAGCAAAATGAGACGGATAAGCCGCACAATGAGCGTCGACCCATCAACTTTTGTAACGACATTGGCATAATCCCTGCAGGATGCAATATGTTTACGTTGTAGTTATCGATCCCAGTTCACAATACGGCTTGAGTACCGGCGATTAGTAAAGATTAATGATATTTTGATAGAGCCGATACGTGACATATGTGCACGACAAAAAACACGCGGTACAATAAACGATACTCCGGTGAATTTATATTGAAAATTGGCCGTTTAATAGCAAAATTTACTTTATAAACGAACGAAAAGTGTGCGGTTCTTTTTTTCACCCGCGTAAAATATTAATACGGTCCGTTACGTTCTTACATCGCTGTGGATTCGCGTTGTCTCGAACGACGCGGTCGTTTTTATACGTGCGTCGATTTACGATTTTAGAGAATTGCTAACAGCGTCGTATACTTTGGCGCTTGGGCGCAAAAAATTTAAATAAACGTTAAATAGACGCGATTACGTGCGCGCGTCTACGACGCGTGAGTGCAATTGCTACGGTTACCTACTCGAGTCGATTTTAGTATGTGCCCACAAAACGCGTAACAATATACATATATATAATGTCGTCTCCGAACGTGTATCGCGCGCGGATTATAGACGAACGTTATTCACCCGTGTACCGCGGTGGATACAACGATATAAGCAACTCGTTTTGTAAAATTATGCAAGTGATGGGTTTTTTCTCCAAATCCACCGCGTCTATTACGAAATTTAAGAATGTTTTTATTATTATCAGCACCGCGAGAGATGTTCGAATTATTAATACGTAAACCGCTTGATATTCTTTACGGTGTTCTCGTTACGCCGAGCTAAGAGAACGGTTCGAGAACGTTATATATTACCTATCCTACTCGTTTGACGACATTCGGTGAACAATGTTAAAATCGTACTTCAACGCGTTTAACGAACCAAGTGGTCCAGAGCGCGGAATTCGCCACGTCCGAAAACACGTAATAACGACGCGTCTTCGCCGTTCGATACGGTCAAACAACGAACACACGTGTCGTTCGAACGCGTTTCAAAAACTCACCGTACTATGTCGTATTCGTAATGACGACGACCAAGTTTTCAAGTCCGTATATTACGCACGGATTACTCGAGTAATTCTCTTTTTAATTTCGGTCCCGTTTAAACGCGATAAACGGACGATTTTCAATTTCCGACACAATTTTTTTAATCGGACGTTTCATCGTTTTATCGTCGAACCGCGAGCCGTTATAATACGCACGCACGTATACGAAAACGTACGCAATCGGGCGACGTTATTTATTTGCACGAAACTACCGGCCGAGCCCCAGAAACCCACACGAATCGAATTGTAATACGCGATCGCGGATCGTGTGGCGCGGCGTTTTCTGTTTTTCATAAATTATACAATTACGTAACGTCGATATAACGGCGTAATTGTTTTTCCGAGGACAACGCAATAAGCGGTAGGTTATATTTTCTAAAAAAGAAAAAAACGAAACCACACAGGTCGTCGAAAAATTTTACGAATTATTGAACGCGTAACCGTATAATGATAGATAGGTGGTGTGTACATATATGTGCAAAACAAATATGTGTGTGTATAGTCGTATACAATCGATTTAAGGGCGTAAGAAAAACGGGCGTTTACTTAACGTTTTCCCGTACGCGAACGATAACCATTGTCCGAGAGATGTTCGTCGATTTAATTTTTAACGTATTATCGGAGTGTGTGTGTGTATGTGTCAATAGCGTATTTATGGAAATTCCCCCCCCCCCAATAAATATTTAAAGATCTCAAATTTTAAACGCCTCAATAGCGTAATCGTGGATAGTTGGTTTATTTTGTAAATTATAACGAAGAAAACAAAATGTTTCGTCATTTAACGAAAGTATTTCTTCGATTTCGTTAAATTATTTTCATATAAAACTATTTATAAAATTCTAATAAAACCGACGTACGATAATAACGGTATTTCAAAAATTATTTCATAATTATGACACCTCCCCCGAAAAAAGGTTTGTAAATACGCCATTTGTGTGTGTGTGTGTGTGTACGCGCGCGCGTGGACGCGTCGTCACTATTTTAATAAAATAACGTTGACGATGTTTTTCGAAACTCTCGTCACTATAGACGGGCCTCTGCGTGTACATTACGTAAACATTATTATTCGTTATAAAAAAACCGTCGAGTATGTGACGTTATGGCATTTTCGTATTTTATCAAAATGTCGTATCGGAAGACGAAACAAAACCGGACCAATACGCGCCACTCTACTGGTTACGTTAACGATAACCCGCGCGTTTCTCGGAATTTCGTACTCGTTACTCAACGATCCGCAAACACTACCCGTCTCGTAAATTACTTACCGTGTTTTTTACCCTTTCCGGTAAAGTACGTTTACCACGTGTATAACGTTAACGAGTAGGGGGGCGCGATATTACGCGGCGCACATAGTGGCGTGGCTTATAGTTTGTTGAACCACGAAAAATCGCCTACTTCGAATATCGATTTGCTTAAACGCCAATACAAACATGTAAGCCTTTATATTTATACGCGCGCGTAAAACATACAGACCGGTGGTAATCGAGCAAAGAAAAATAAACGGACGGGTAATAAATTACGAACGGTAAAGGCGTAAACAATTCGAAAACCGTGAAATATCTATATTCAGTTATCGTTTTAATTATTCGGATCGTATAAACTAAAAGTAAAACGTTCGATATCGAATGCCAAAGTTAATTTTATTTCCTTATTTTTGTTGGCACTTTTGTCTATTAAGCGTAGATATAAATTCGTACAAACTAACGGGTTCGTTATGTTTATCGCGTAATAATAATAATAATAATAATAATTAATTCGAATAGAAAGTTTAAAAGTTGGCATAGTTCCTTCGAAACTATATTTCTAGATTTTACCGAGCTGGCATAAACATATAACAATTATCTTAGTCTTGTAACTGCACATATACGCCTAAGCTAAGAATAGAATATATCAAAATTATGTTTCGAAAAAATTCGACGAAACATACTCTGAGAATATATCTACCAAATGTGTTCTTATATAGCGCGTTCCGTTATCCACCAAAAACGAATACCAGAAAACGTAATTCGTACTCACGCGTTGGACGGGCCGCTATAGATCGCGGCGAATAGGTCGTATCCGTCGAATTACGTTCTAAACGAAATCGTCGACAAACGGACCACGATTGGAAACTATAGTAATTGAATAAGCTCGTCACTTAAATAATAATTATTATAATAATATATAATATCGATAATCGATAATATTTATCTCTGATAAACACTTACGCTTGCCCCCCCCCATAAATTATGTCCCGTGTTTACGACAAAATGTACCGGCGCACGGTCTGAAACTCTTTGAAAACACTAAACCGTCCGCTATTGATTATTTATCGGTGTACCGAAATGCGTTTCACTGCCCAAACGGTCGCGCGTGTACGGCGTTCGTTCGCGTATTTTAGGTTTACACACGCGCGCACAAGTGCCGATAATTCGAAATGAACGCGTCCGATTCGAACCAGACGGAAACAATAATTTTCGTAAATCGAAACCGCCGTTGTGGCGTTCCGGGCGGCCGAAGGAAACATCCGTCAAGTCCGTAGCGGCCAGCCGCTTACGAAAACGGATTATTATTTCGTGCCCGTCCGGCACGAAACGGCCGAATTGTTTAATTATCGTCGTTGCCGACCACCAGTGGTCGGCCGAACACGATTGTCGTGCAACGACGCGCGGACGGGCGCGCGCGTTTCGCTATTGCACAACGCGAGAAGATCGCGGCGGCGTCTTTTACGACAAGTCGCGGCGTCTTTGCAAAATCGAATGAACGAAACGGCGCAAACTGGTCCCGAATAAAGGTGTCGTCGTCGAGGGCGCGCTCGTGCGCGTGACGCAACAACGTGCACCAGCCGGGGCCCGGAGAAAGTACCGCGGTACGTCTCGTAGGTAGTAAAGCCGGGGGGGAGGCTAGAGGGGGCTGAAACAAAAATCGTCGTTCCTTCGAGGGCGGGCAACGCGGACGAGTCGAATGCAGAGCGTATAAATACCCGAACCCGTCGGTCGTACGGCGTCAGTTCGCTTCCAACACGAGTTCGCCGCTAGTCCACCACACTCGTCGTTGATATTACACCGTTGTCCTACAGACATGGCGCAATTTAAGGTAAGACTCCGAGCTAATTAAACGATCGACACGCGTCGATCGATACGTACCGCGACGACAATTATACGTTTAAATAACGTAACCTCTAATCACCTCCGTCGACGTTCGTCTAAACATCTAAATTATTTTCGCGTAACAATCCGACACGACGTTTGTAAACTTTTTTCCGTTTTTCCGTTCGCCTACGTTTCGGGCGAAAATATAATCGTTCCGGGTCGAACGGTCACGTCGACGTCGAATTCGGTTGCCCGTTCGACAGCCGACCGTTCGACCACTCGCCGCCGATTCGTCGGTCGTCGCGGGCGTACAGCGACGTACATCACTCCTCTCGGTGGTCGTCTGACGCGCTGATCCGTTTTGTTATTGCAGACGTTCGTCGTCGGTCTGGCCCTGATCGGGCTGTGCGTGGCCGAATCGCCGAAAAAGGCGTCCAAACGCAGCTTGTACGGCGCCGAAGGCCTGGGACTATCCTCTGCGTACGGTCTGTCGTCCGGTTACGGGGCGGGCGGTAGTTACGGTTTAAGCGCTGGCGGTAGTTACGGTGCCGGTTACGCGGCCGAACCGTCGGTGCGCGTCACCCAGTCCGACCAGGTGGTGTCCGTGTCGGTACCGCAACCGTATCCGGTGCCCGTCACCAGGCACGTGCCCGTGTCCGTGCCGCATCCCGTGCCCGTGTCCGTGCCCAGAGCCGTGCCGGTCAGCGTACCGCACCCCGTCCCGGTCACCGTCGACCGCCCGTATCCCGTGGACGTGCCCCGCAGCGTGCCCGTCAGCGTACCGCACCCCGTCCCGTATTCCGTCAACCGACCCGTCCCGTACGACGTGCCACAACCGTACCCCGTCGAGGTCCGCCAGCACGTGCCCGTGTCCGTGCCCACCCCGGTCGTAGCCCACGCACCGTCCTACGGCTACGGCGTCGGTGGTGCCGAATCCTTCTCGGCTTACGGGTCGTCGCTGTCCGCGTACGATTCGCCACTGTCCTCGTACGGTTCGTCCCTGTCCTCGTATGGTTCGTCCCTGTCCTCGGCCTACGGCGCCGACCATCATCACCATTACTGAGCGCCATCATTACTCCGCATCGGGGTCGGTCACGCTATCGTTCGGCCGCCAACTGCAAGAAGCCGTTTGCTGCATCGTACACGAGACACGTCCGACTCTCCACGGACATTTCGACGTTTAATATGTTTTTCTATTTTTCTATTTTTAAGCGTTATAGATTGTCGCGTATTATAACTCGCGAACATATATAATATTGTTTATGCAACAGATTCTACGTTTCGTTTTTTTTATAACGCCGAAATATGTCCTTTGTCCACCCACAGACTACGTGTATCGAAACCGAGGACGTGCGCGCGTGTTTATCAGTGATCGCCAAGTTGGCAACAACCAAAATATAATCGTCGAATATCAAAGTAACGGCACTTTGGACAATGAAAAACCGTCCGTATTCCACCTTCGTAACCGTTTCCCCGTAAATCCGAAAAATTTCATTTTCATTCCCGTGTACGTTCCACTCCCGTTGGGGTGAAAAAGAGATTCCAAAATTGAACTTGTAGGACGTAAAAAACGCGTATTATTCTAATAAATCAACGGTAAAAAACAAAAAAAAAACGCCAACGGCACGCAGTGTTCCCAAGCGGTCACCCATCCAAGTACTAACTGCGCCCGACGTTGCTTAACTTCAGTGATCGGACGGGAACTGGTGTATTCAACGTGGTATGGTCG
>JAIPRN010001693.1:521-40892 GCA_025469175.1 Geopemphigus sp. TES_GeoC_2020
TTCGTTCGAATGAATTTCGAAATAATTCTAAAAATTCCCGAATATTTGCGTTTTTCGTGTTAATTTAATACAAATTGTATTAGGCTTTTCAAGGTACGAAATTTTGCGTGATATTTTCGATCGTTGAATCGGTAAGAGGAGAATGGGGATGTGGAGGTATATACTTTTCTTAAGGGCATCCGAAATGGCGCGTAATTTCTGTACACATTTCAAACCCAAGTTTATTTCGGGGGCAAATATTTGTTACTTCAATGAAAACTATTCGAGTTTACGATATACTTACATTACGAATCATTTACTTCGTACACCACGATTCCAAAAATTTACCTATCAAACACTCTTTTAAAAACACGCGTTTCGATATCCTTAATACGATTTTGTAAAATCTATGGAATGATCATTCACTAGTAGTGATATATATATATATATCAAAAGTATAGTTAGTAGTAGTAATAGTAATAGTAATTAAAAACGCATAGTAATATTACTATAAAATGGTAAAAAGTAAACGATCGAAAAGTTTTTACCTTTAATTTTTTTCTAAAATTCGAAACGGCTTATTTTGAGTTATTAAAAACATTTTGACCTTATATAATCGTAGTGCGTGAATGCTTAAAAATTGTTTTCAAAAAGCAAAAAAACGGTTATTAAATTTTGCCTACGAACAAAGTTGTAGTACCTATTTGATGTGACCCAAGCAAGTTAACGAATTCGTTTAACTAGCCAAGTAACATTTCATAACTCACTTTTTGTTATATTTAACTTAAGAGTTAATAAATTATCTATAAGTAATTCAATTTTAATAGTACTTGTAATATTCGATTATTGTATATATAATACGCATTAATAATATATAAATATACGTATAGTTAACCATTATAGCTTTGTTATCGTTATTCGTTTGCGTTATGATAAGAATAATACGCGCGCTTTTATAATAATAATATTGGAAATTTTTCAGTTAAGATATCTAATCGTTTAGTTTGTACGTAAACGGTATTTTTTCTAAAATTAACGTATAGAGTGTGTTTTCCTTAGATTTGTGAATATATCGCGTGTGTGTACATAATCAAGTTAGTTCATTACGAACGTCGCATAAATTATAAGTTACATATCGAATAGCTTCGAGGCCGAAATAATAAATAATCGACTCGGCATAATTCTCACGTCGAACACCTTATATATAATTGCGTTACGTCGGTCTTATAGAATTTATGAATTCGAAATACGAATAATGCAAGTTTAAAATGTGCGACCAGCTCTCCTACAGACAGTTAAGTCAAGTTTATATTATAACATATTAACTCAACTAGTTAATGTGTTGTACTGTTAAAATATTTCATTGTGTTTATTATTTAGTCAACGTATTTGTGAACAATTGTTATTACTCGGGTACGTTTTCTCGCTCGAAGTCGAGTTTAATTTAACACATAATGTATTAATTCTAGATTCAATTTGCTACTGGAAAGGAACGGGTGTAAAAAAATATGGAACAATGTTTTTATACAAAAAATGTAACAAGTTATAAAAAATACACAATTTTAAAAATAATACATTCTTTGCTTCTCGTGAATGTAAATTAATAATAATAACAATTCTTGGACACAATTTAGCTTGATTTAAATACGTTTGTATAAAGTTAATTTAAAACCAACACGCGTTGAAAAAACGTTACTTGTTAAGTCAAACGTTCCTATCATTTTCTAAAAACATTTTCTTATTGTTCTCTCCACGATAATCCACAGAAACGCGACTGCTCCCATTTTCATTTCCATTGTTTATTGTCTTTTACCTACAAAAATTCGCCGATATTGTCCCGTCCTCTCCAATCATCCATTCGTTTTTTTATCGTCCGAAATCGTTTTTATCACGTCGTTTTCCTATTCGGTTTTTTATTTCTTAAATATTTTCAGCGACACGGTGATTCATGAACAATCGTTACCAACGAAAATGACGCGTCTAAATTATCGAATCGTAGTAAATGAACGCGAAAATTATTTTCCAACGACGGTAACCAAAATCGAAAATCAATTAAAAACCCAAAAGTAACGCGCGCGTTCGGTAATTTGAACGTACTTAAGTTTTCGTCTCTCCCCTACCATCTCCAGTCACGATTACCAGCATGTCGGTACTCACGTGGTTTCGCGTTTAATCATAAGTCTTTCGTCGCGTGCGCAGTGTGTGTGTGTGTATGTGTGTACACGACGAGCACACATTAATGTATTATACACACACACAACACACACACACACACACATACACACGGTCTAGTTTTGGCGTGTATAATAAAATAAATAAAACGCCGCGCCGATCCGAACCATATTTGGCGTTTTCACGGTACGTTTGCGCAACGTACTTGGCGTAATATTTACGAAAATAAAAAATAAAATAAAAACCGTTTCGCGCGCGCGTACCCGAAACGACGCACGTGCCGGCGTACGTTTCGCGCGTCGTAACGATAATAATAATACGTACGCGTAAAGTGCCGCCGATGTCTGGCCACGCTTAAGCACCGATAAGTATCGTTGGGTGATCGTCGTTTTCTGTATATATATATATAGTATACGCGGGGACGAGAACGCGTTCGTAGCGACGATTCGTCGCGATACGGTCGGGCGTACTAAAACCAAAAATGACAACATTTACGATATTCGTAAACAAGGCGTGAATCGTAATTTGCCGTTTTTTGTTCCGGTCCGTCGGTTCCGCGTACGCTTTACGCTTCCAGAGATGGGCCGACGGTACGTGATTATTCAGCTATTATTTAAATTACATTCGGGATGGCTAGTGGGAGTCGATTCGTACGAGTTAGCGCCATACACGGTGTCTCCGATTGGCCGTATCGCGCACGAGTGTCCCGAATTCAGAATACTATTTTTTGCCAATGTTTTCCCGTCGGTTTCCACATACGGCGTATTACCCGGGTGCACGCGTCCATTGTAAGTTCGAAATTCGTTCGCCTATTTCTTATTCCGTTTGAAGTAGACGCCGTTGGTTTTCATCGAAAAATAGGACGAAAAAAATCGACGATGGCTCGTCATCGGTTCATCTTTCGCACCGAGCGTTCGTCGCGAACGACGGAATCGTTTTCGGAATACTGTTCAGTTTTCGCGACCGTAACATTTTCGTAACGACCAAAATCTATACGGACGCGTTGAAGTTTTCGCCCAACACTCGCGTTTCGATTAACGGGAATTCCCGCGGTTCGCCCGATTTCGGCCGCCCGGCGGTTTCGTACTTACCGAAATGTCGGCCGTAGCGTTACGTTCCGTCCTGGACGGGTTTCCATCGTCGTGCACGTAGAATGTTTTATCACGCTATATATACTCACGTATCGTGTATTTATGTATAATGCATGAATCCGTCGTTCGTCGTCGCCTCGGACGGATAATATTTCACGTACGTCCGACGTTAAAACCGCGTATTAAAACGACACAATGAGCGCGTACGTATAGGTTGGTACGGTGGAGGGGTGGTGGTGGTTTTCGACGTAATATCGCGCCGCCTCGGCCATAACCGCGACCGCGGTAATTGGTATACGGTATTTATATATTCTCCTCCGTCGCGGCGACGATTGAGCTTTTCGACGTACGACGACGGCGGCGGCGACGGCTATATATAAATCCCGCGGAACGCGCGTATTTTATAACGAATCCGTCGTCGCGGGAATTTTCTCGGCTACGTCGACGGTCCATAAATGTCGCCACCAATCGTTATTGTCGTATTACGATCGTGCCGCGTCGTTGTACCCGCACGGGGCGTCTGCTTTCGGACTAAACTAAACGGAAATTGTACGTTCAAGTACGGTTTCTATTTTTTTCGCCAAATAAAATCGGCGTGTTAATGCCTCCCGATTTGTGCCGTCAAACGTTGTTGTCAAATATAAAACTACGGAATTCGTCGTTACTCGGTACATAATCGGTGATATCATTTCGATACTTTTGGACAAATTAATTAACTCGAAGTGAAAACACGTTAAATGAATAGCGACTTATCGAGTGAATATTGTCGAACAACTATTGACTTTAATTGAACTCGTTATGACGCTTTGCGTGGGAGCTTACGTTCGATTTGTAATTATTATCGGATAATAACCAACAACACACAGGCTTACAGTTTTCGTTCTTAATCGAGATATTCTTGTATAATTTTCGCACCAGAAAATTTGGACGGATTTTTTTTTTACAATCGATAATTATCATCGTTGGTAAACAGTAGTATTCCTTTTCGTCTTAGTCGACCGTAGGTATTTTATATCAGGTAAAAATTTTTTCTACAAAAAATCTTCGTCGAATTTAAATTTGACAATCCGTTTGAAACGTTTCGTTATGAAATTTTACACATGCTAACCTTCGAGTCGGTTTGTTTAATTATTTTCACTCGCGGGTATATGCGATTAAACGTTAATATATAATCGAGCGCTTATACAAATCGATAAATGTAATAATCTTCCCAGAGACATTCGATATATAGTATATATATATGTATATTTATTTATTTATTTATTTATTTATTAATCGTGGATACGCGTGACTATAAAAACACTTGAAATAAGAAAAACATGAAATGGCTTTGACGTCAGATTTTTGTCGAATTTTATGAGCGCGAGTAATATCACGTCTGTGATGAAAAACGTGACAAGATGACCATAATGAGGAACTGTACAGTGTAACTGTCGCGCAATGGCTCGTTAAAAACAATTATACAGCGTTTAAAACGAGATAATTTGCTTAAAATCAACAACAACCAAAAAAGAAAAATTCGATACATATATACGTATGAATAAATAAATATATATATATATATTAAGTACACGTATTATAATGAAACGAGTTTATCTGTAACGGGTATACGCGCGGGCCAATTATGCGAACGTGTTCGCGATAATGAGAAAGACGTACATAGAATCGGTGACGTTTAAGACGAGTGTATGTTAAGTAATACCGAACGAGAATTGGTCCGTGTGGAATATACTAATCTTGTATTTTGTTTTTTTTTTAGTCCGACGAATCTAATTGACGTACGACTACTTATACTTATTAACTCGGAAATGGACGGGGGATAAATACGCAATTAAAAACTAGAGTTCTACATATAGCTTTCTCACTATTTATCTCTCTCCCTCTTTATACACTACATACGGAAAGTGGCGTGGTTCGTGTTATTGCTTATTCGGCTATACCTTATTGGAAAAAAACTCTCGGTTAAATCACGTATATATATAAAGACGACACGCGTTTCCCGAAATCTTTCGCTATCGTTTTTTTACCCCCTCCAGCGAACACAGGCCACGTGCAAAATTGACTTCTGTTGCGGATACGGCTGCACGAGCAGCCACTCTCAGTCCGCAGTGTTGCGTCCGTTGTAGCGTAGTGGTGTCGTGTGTCGTTCGTCGTGCGTATTAGTGAGCGGGTCGTGAATCCTTTCGGCACCGAAATACCGATACAGCAGCAAAGCGAGAATTTCGCGAGTCCCGTTTCGCTCTAAGTAAGTGCGCGCGTTTTTTTTTGTTTCTCCCTTCCTCTCGGACGTGACGTAAATATTATTATAACGTAAACGTGTTATCGTCGGATTAGTATAAATAACTACTACGGCGGACGGATAATACGGACTCGTATTTTTTTTACAATAACCCGATTAAAAAAAAAAAACGTTTCTCGTTAAAAAACTATACGTATATTTTTAGTATTTCCGTATAATTAAAACGCGTTTTTTTAACGTGTTAACATCGCGGAATCGCCATTATTCTATCGTCTTTCGGCGAATGTTCGTTTTTTTACGCAATTTCGAAAACTCGGAAATTTAGATCGAAGGTCAAAAACAAAATTAATGGCGTTTTAATTTTTAGTTTTAAAATTTCCGCGTAAATAGAAATACGTTTTTTTCAAAGGGGTTTTCATTTTTTAAATATGTCCAAGACCGTTTTCTTCATATACGTAAATGTTTATTTTTAACCGAGATTTTTAATTTGTAAGTCCGTTCTCTAATAATTACAACGATCGCGTGTTCCTCTCCGCTATGACTCCCCATCGGGATCTTAAGATACACATTCCGTAGTATTAATTAGTAATACTCTGAAACGACTATAGGGCATTACTCGTCGTTGTTTTTTAAACAGTCGTATTACTTTTGTTTGTTTTTTCGACATATGGAGAATTCAGCCATTCCCAGATTCCCTACGCGATTTAATTTGTCAAAGTTTTAAATCATTACCAAAGAGCCGATCGTTAATAGTAAAATCGCGAATTATGAAAATGCAATGTCAATAGGACTACTTTTTCGATCGCTATGTCAGAATGTAATTACAGCTCGTTTTCCCACGAGTTTGTCCGGTTCGTATTCGTAATTTATAATATATTAGTAAAACTCGCGGATGAGACGTAATTATTTCGTAAAGTCGTCGTCTATACGTCATTTAATATATAGAGTGAATAACCAAGAAAAAAATTTAAACGATATGATCGTCAATTTAAATATACACGTATACGTATATTACATATTTAAACGATTTTTTAATGTAATAAGATCCGTCATTTTTCGAAATTAGTTACTTAATCGTTATGCTAGGCATTGACGAGACAAATAGTCGAGTTACTTTTATTCGCTGGACGTGATATTTTTCTTTAATCTTAACTTTAAACTCAATAAGATAAATACTTTTATTTTTTATACTCGACGTATCGAATTGATACGAAATATTATTTGAATTAAGTCAAATTAAGAACTGTATAATATTATATAATCTATATGTATATAGGTTAACTAATATTTTTGATACGTTAAGTTCGTATAAAAACGTATTAAAATTAAATTTAGAGTTTCGTATATTTTTTTTTATACATTTCAAAAATTAAAAGTATAAATCGTCTGATTAGTAATAATAAAATAACGAGTTTAGATCTCCGTTCGTAGTCTTCAACGAAAATAACGCTATTTATTACGTTTATTATTTATCACGTTCGATTTACTTGCGTTAATTTAGTTGGTTTTGTGTAAAGCTAACTCGAAACGGACGTGATAGGTTTTAAAGAAATGTAACTTATTTAATCAAAAACGTTCGTTTTAAAGAAAATTGATACGTCGAATAACTTTATCGAAATTCATTTTAACTCCTGGACTCGAGTTAATAATTTGAATACGACACCACGGCCTTTTTAATTAGACAAATTTAGGTCGTATTTTTTTTATTCGCTTAAACGAACGATTTAATAAAAATTAGTCGACTTGTCCAACCTCCTTAATCACTATACATATTCAATAATAAGACACATGCGTTCATGCCACCTCCCGACCGACCTCGTATACTTACTACACGTGACAAAAAAACGTCTTGGGTAGAACAGAGGTTTGCGCAAACAATGAATAGACAAACGCGCCGCACTCGACCGCATATATAGCGACGACGGCGGCAGGGCGCTCTATGTACGCATTATGTATAGCTTTCTAATTGCGATTTTATGTAACGCGCCGACGTTTACCGTATTTATAATTTATATATATAAGTGTTATTGGCTTGCGAAAATAAAAAATTTAAAAAAAATAGCAGTGTCGTCCTCGAATTATGCAAAACGCGCGTATTCGTTATAAGGCAACCTGTATATGTGTATGTATGTATGTAGTAAATATGTTTCTCTCTCTTTTTCGCCGAGTTAGTCGTGTAATAATATACACGCTAATGTAAAAGGTCGAGCGCGTGAGTTAACCAATTTTCTCAATTCGTGAAGTTATTGTTTTTGAAAAATGTCGTTTAAGCGGGTCGAGAATTTGGATTTTCCAATAGGCGTCAAACGAATATCGCGAAAATATGATAATACCTCCAAACATCTTATACAGTGTTCGGTATCGTTTTGTTTACGCAATCAAACGTTATATAAACAATCGACTCGAAATAAATTTTCGAAAAAATTAACACGTAAAGTAATTTTATTAAAATTAACTCGTGAATGCCCAACTACGCGAATATATGCATACATATTTCCTATATATATATAGGACAGCGTAATGTTTAGGAACTTAAATTGACACGACCCATAAAACATGAACCTTGTTCTTAGACACGATTCGGCGGATTATGTTAGGTCAGTCTATATTGCCGCAATGTCGACAAACACGTTGTCTACAAGACGCGCATTAGGTTTGGTCCAGCGAACATCTTTCATAGTATTTTTTTTGTAGTCGTTTGTATACAATTTCTTTTTTTAAATAATTGAACCATATATCGTATACAAAGTTGGACGTTAACGGGTCACGCGAATTAAATAAACCAATCTTAATAACGTCGCATAACGCTCTTCTTTTAAATTTACGTTTAACTTAATAAATTACGTTTGTTCCAACTCCCAAGTGAACCTTAACACAAAGGTATCTTCGAATTAAATTAACGACATCGAAAACGACATAAATGACGACTATCTATTATGATACGCGTGTATTCGATAACATTAACATAATACTATAGTAGTATTACGCGCTAAATGTATGACGGGCGCGTATCTTAGACTATATTGGAAGGAGAGCTAATTTAATTGTTCGTTTCAATTCATTTTCGTCCTGTATTTCAAAATCGTAACTTTTAACCGAGTAAACATTTATCGTTATTCGTCGTTCGAGAAGTCAACGAACAAAAAGATAAACGACTACGACGGGCCGAAAATATTAGTTAGTATTAGGCCTTGATCGTGATATATTCGTTTATACGAGTACCAATCGTTCGTAATCGATACGCGTAAAATCGCGTCTCGCTAAAATAATTCGCGTACATATACGGAGAATCGCTTAGTCGATTTCTCGCCAAAACCGTAAAATGTTTTCGAAAATATTCGCGCCGACGTGCCCGATAAATGGACGCCCTTGAAACGCATTGCAACGCGAGTACCCGCGTAATAATAATATCAATATTAACACGAATCGCGCGATAGCGCCATATTTACGTACGTTTTCGACTCGAACATTTTCCCGTTTGATTTTCCTCGTTGCACGAGGAAACTGTGTTTGTGTATCGCGCTACACGTCGTCGTTATAAAGCGTCTGTACGATAATAGACACGCGCAAGTGTCTTAAAAACGGATGTCTTATATCGTGGTAATTATTCTCGGACGGAACGTCGAAAAAAAATGTCGTTTATTGTGTATACGACACGCGTCTACACGTACCGATACGAAACGTCGACGTGTTAAAACGAGTAGCCGCCAATCGTCGTATCGTTTCGATCAAAATTGTACGCACGCTTAAAAGATGTACGAAAAGTATTAGGAATACTTTCGAAATATGGAACGGAATGCGTAAAAACCACGTAACGAAAACTATTTGTGTTATCATTGGCCACGGTCGTGATAAAAAAACACTCGTGTGCGTGTATGTGTGTGTGTGAAAATTAATTGGTCAAATTATTTTACTACCTTACGCAGTTGTTAGTCACTTCGTTTACGGTTAACTCGCCGATCAGTATATATTACTCGAGTTCTCTACACGTGTATTTCGCTCGATCTTGCCGCAGAAACCACTCGACACTGTTTATATATCGCGAACCGAATGAACAGTTGTGGGAGTGAAGAAACTGTACAGGCGTCTCGGAAACGTTTTTACCGTAGTTTTTGTTCCGTGACGGTCAGGCCACCCCGCACGAATAGGACGCAAAATTAATAGAACCGGTTCAATATATCCATCAATTGGTATCCCGAAAACGGGCGACGTTAAAAAATAACGATCGTTCTCTCCTGTTTATGTTTCGTTAGTCCTGTGTAAGGCTTTACGTGTTGATTTTGTAACTTTTTTGACTGGGTAAGGGCGCTTGTTATAAAGAAAAAAATACGCGTAACCGAGTCAATTTGAATCGTTTGACGTAAACAAAAGAAACGTTGGCGGACGGGGCCATAAGTTTCCACCATCAGTCCGTTAAGAGAGAAAATTATTTAAGCGACGTGATGTGTGATACCCGAAAAACATACTCGTGGAAAACATTCGGAAAATCGTTCGACGGTTTCTCCAAGAATACGGTAACGTCGAAAACGTTCGTTTCTTTCTACATATGTGTATACACACACACACACACACACACACACACCTAGATATATTGTATCAAAGAATAGGATATATATAGCGCGTTCTGTTCGACATTGAAAGTCCGTTCGATGTGTGTGTGTGTGTGTGTGTGTGTGTGTGTGTGTGTGACCTACTGGCCGCAACGCTTAATTTTCGAAACGTATAATATATTATTATTATTATATTCAATTGAAGGCGGCTTAGTTACGACAACGAATATAGTTACGTCGTTAACATTATTATTTCACGTATGGTCTCCTAGTACATTTTGATGAAACGAACGACACGTAAACGCGTTATACGTTTGGTACGCGTATGGGCTACATACACATATACCGGTTACGTGCACGATAGAACGGACGCTGGACCGTACAATTGGTACCTTGAAAATTCGCCCCGGAAAATCGCGTCCTTAGGTACGGTTAATTGGCCGTTCGACGTTCGGCTTTTACACGACGTTTCGGAAAATGATTACGATACAATCTGTTTGCGATCGCGCGTTCGTTCCGTAAAAAAATGTCGCGTTTAGTATCGAAAAATAAATCAAAAATGTACTCAGTCCCGGTCGACTGTGGAATCGTACGATTATTTCGGATTCGAAGACGATCGTAAAAGCCGTTGCATTCGCGAAACGAGTCACGCTAGTAGTCCGTTTATATAATTAACGAACGCCATAAGTGTTAGAAATACCTAATTAGCTCGCGCGTATTAACATTAAGAGCGAACTCTTGAATAATTACGAAAATTGCCCCTACCTAAAACGGTTGTGTCGAAACGTTTTGGCCGTTTTTTTTTATTACAAATACTATGTATTAAGTAGATACGATTCGCTTGCCGGTACGTAATGTACGCGAAGAGTGCTTATTCTACAGCAATAAGTGTTTACAGACAAATTACAAAATACGTCATTGAAAAAAACCAACACGTTCAGAATCTAAAACAAATACTTATATTCGCTGACAATATTAATCGCGTGTGTTTGTGCTACTGGAAATCGTGTTATTAGAAATTAAAATGCTGTATGTATAGTTTTGTATTCATAAAACTGCATTGTCGGGCTTAAATTTGAAAATATTCGCTCCTTTCGTTATTTGTCTCATTTATCGTTAACAAATGTTAAGGTTAGGGTCATTTACGTAGAACTCCCGCGACGCGGAATTTGTTGCGGGCCCTCAGGTACGGGCGCTGTTCGCGCAATAAGTTCATATATTTTCGAAAAATGTTCCAAAAACCGTCCGTAGTACAGTAGTTTCGTAATATCGTCGCGATTTCACCGTCTTCGTATCTAATCCATATCGTCTTGTATAGTATGTATTTCAATCGGCTCTACGTGATAGAATAATTTTAAAATACTTAACGTTATCCTTATTACAATACGATGGGAATTGTATTTAGTAACGTTAAAATTTGAAAAATCGTACCCAAATGGAGGAAACCGAACCGGACAAAAATCTCCGTGTATCGTTATTTTCTCGTCGTTGTACATCATTGTAGACATACGGACCGACGGAGTTTCGGGTATTGGCGTTTTCGACGAATCGTTACTTTAGTTATTTTTACATCGGTCGTCGGGTTTTATCCGTTAGCGACTCTAGGCGCTTTCCACGTACGCTAGTCGGTGTACCCACATGTCGTAATCTGCCGAACTCGGAACGCACCGTTATACACGGCAACTATCCTAAACACATTCGCGTTGTTTTCGTATAGCACTCCGTGTCGGGTTCATCAAAATGTCGAAATTGGTCGAATTTTTTCATCGCCTTATTGTTCGACGCGTAAATGTTGTGTATTCATTAAGCGTTTATCTACACTCGACTATTCGAGATAAATCACGTAACGCCGTAACAAGTATGTCCTATTGCCGTAACACATAATGTACAATACGCGCGATATACGCGTGTAATTCAAATCCACGTAACTTACGAACGTCGTATGTATATATATATACTATTGCCGACGTACGTAGTAACGTTTTTGTTAATATACCGTACTTGTTGATCCGACGTTCGATTACGTCGTTAATGTTCAGTAATCTCTATACGTTATACGACTACAGGAAAACCGAAATAGTTGAAAAAAAAATGTCCGGAAATCGCTCTCACCCATGGACCAAGGACACGTTAAAATTGACTGGACGAATTTACGTTAATAAAAACGGGTTTGTCGCCACCAATCGTCCGTTCGTGTGTATTGATTCGCGAAAATCGTTTACTTCGTGTACGCGTCCTATTGTGTCTTTTTGATTTCGTACACGAATAATCAATCGGCTTTTCGTGTACATGCACCAAATACGGGTCGTTTTACCGGAAATTGCGCGTCTAAAACAGGACTTGTGACCGGTATATCGTCAAACGGGTTTTTCCCCTTTAGAAGCACGACGGTGTCCAATAATCGTCGATTTTTGGTTTTTAAATTACTCGAATCACTCGTTTTCTGTTCGAACAATTGTTCTCGTTCGCGAAAACATCCTCGTTGCTTTATTAAATAAGTTAAACACCGCGCGAAATCGATTTAATAATTTACTTATCAAACGGCGCCCGTTCTTAGTCATTAGTAATAATCAAGTAACAATCGTTTATGCTGGGCGCGTGTTTGATAACAACATCATCGTAACAAGTAAGATATAATACAAATTATCGTCGAAAAAATGTCGGTATTTAATGACAGGCCCGATGGTGTACGGTAAACGTCGATTATATTCGATTCAATTAGCCCGAGCTTGTCCGGGAGAAGAAAAATTATCCGAATAAAAACACAACTGTCCCTGTTTGAACGTGAACGTCTCACCTAGCTGACGCCCGGGTCTAATTGAACGAAAGCCACCCAAAAAAAATATTCGAAATTTCCGACAAACGCGCACGCACGAGTACGCCATAGACACATAAAAATACGTACGGTCGAACGTAAATAATACCGAAAAACGTTTCGGAACGTCGTTGGTAGGTGCTCAAATTTTACTACGACGCCGTGGTGAAACAAGGAACGCGACGCTCATACGGTGTGAGTGGGTTGGGGGGGAGTCACGTCACGCTCGTTCGGTACATTATATATAGTTCTATGTGGCACTACGCGTCCTCCTATACATAATAATATACGCGTGTATTGTACGTATTCGCTGTGTACGCCCATCACGTGTGTGTGTGTGTACTTTATTTTCTCCGTATCCTTATTTAGACAAATTAGCGCCAAAAATGTGCGTACGCGTTCGCGTAACGATGTATCGGGTGCGCCGCGAATAACAACCGCGGCGACAATTTCTAATCGGCGCGCGGCGGGATTGTGCAAGTCGTACGGCAATACTCGCGGTATCGGGCCGCGGCGTTTGATTTGTATATCCTAACGCACGCCGTACTCGCATAAATCGGTACGTAGGTCGAAGACGATCGCGATTCGAACGTACGGCCGTACCCGGGACAAGATGAAAGGACTGTGAAAACAGTTTTAAACGGAGAAAAATGTAGCGCACGTTTCAATAGTCGGTTGTAAAGAACAAACACTTCGATGCTCGTTCGCGTCTTATCAGGACGCTCCCCTTACCCCCGAGTACCTCGGACTAACTTACTCGGGTGAGTACTATGGTTTTGAGCGTCGTTTCCGTTCGGCATTATTTCGGTAAAAATAAACCGTAATCGTTTCGAATACACAGTACCCATTACGCGTTTCCGTAAAACGTGGACACATTTTTTTTTTGGGGGAGGAGGTTTAAGGAGGAACATAGCCACGAATTGTCCAATAATATTGAACGACTCGACACATAATTTCGTCGACGAATTCGTATAATTATTTTTCCGATTAATTTATTTAAAAAAGAAAATCCGTCCCGGAATTAACGATAGGTGCGTAATTTCGGACTTCGAAGTTAAATCGTTACGATTTTGGTTTTGAGAGCAACGGCAAATCGTATTACGACCGAAAAACGATTCAGAATGGAACTCTGTTTATCGTTATTCAGTGTAGTCTTCTAAATTCTAACATCACTCGTTTTCGAACAGCTATAAACCTATTCGGTACAATTGGAAAATTCGTCAAATGAAGTACTAACAATATACAGTTTACCGAATTTAAGTAACGATCGTGTAAAGATCGACGTCGTATTCCTACTTGAAACAGTGTTCATCGGAAAAACCTTTCGCTCAAAATTTAAACAAATTTAATTATCGTCTAAGTTAAAATCTTAAAACCAACTCGAAAAACCCAAAATATATATATATTACGTACGACGTTATGTCTATACAAGTCACACATACCTCCTGATCGTCTTAACAAACGTATGTTACCTATACAACACTTTCAAACGCGATCATGAATTCTGTTGACACTTACACACACTGGCTTACGATATAATATAATATGTGTTGCGGTGTACGTACTTTTGTATATATGTATGAGTCATCGCGGTGCGGCGTCCTTGCAAGGCCGATTTCATTACCCGTTTGACACTAGCCATTATTCTCCCCTCACTCTTTCAACCGTTGTAAGGGAACACGATTGACTAAAAAAGTAAAAAATAATGACAGCAGGTCTGTCAGACAAATCGAAATCTCTCTTTGCCCCCCGCCGATTAACCACCATTACGGCACCACACACTGCTCCGGTAGAACGACGGCACTGCGCGGACTACATAATAATAATAATATACGATCTGACATCTCGCGCGGATATGACGAGAACAATATTTTTTTATTAACCGATAGATTTATCGTTAGTTTCTATTCGTAAGGCCTTGGATTCCCCCGATCGAGACGAGTGTTTTTGGGAAGCGTGACCACAAACAACAGTGTATAAATTGAACCCGAAAATTTCGAGAACCCCGCCGATAGCGCTTTCTCGGTTTAAAACGTCATAGTAATATCAGCGAATAATAATCGACGATCGATTGTTTTTATTTCGCGAGTATTTGCCGGTTTTTCGGGGTAATTATTTTTTGCCGACGATATCTATACGTTTTTGAAAATCGTAGGTCATCATTATACATCTAGACGAGTCGAGTGCTGTACCTATATACCGTTAAATCTTTCCATAAAAGCAATTTTAGTGCGTGAAGTTTTCGATTTCGCGTACTTAAAATATTAAATTACTTTGATAATATTTAATCTCGTTCAACCGACGAAAAACGGATACGTAATGTTCCTCGCGTCACCGAACCTAAAATTATAAGTGTATTTCGAACGACGATTTATTTTACGGCGCAACTATTACACGATTTCCAATTTCGTAGATGCTACGTGTACCGTAATGTATACTTACGATTAGGTCGCCTTAGGCCGTCCGCGTTAGTAGCATTCGAAAACTCGTCGCGTCCGTCTAACGTTCGTCAATTTCGTAAATTTATATTCCACTTAAGTATCAATATTTTTGTGCACGCGCAATTTCCCCCCTCCCCTCCATCGCAAGTCCGACTCGTGCATTACAATTTCGAAACCGTTTTATCGCCCATTTTTGGCGCCTCGAGTTTCGGTTCCGTCGTATTTCAAAATGTTCGGGACTTCGAACGCACGATTTCAATCGCACTTGACGGTAGGAAGCGGTGAAGTGGAGAACGGTGGTGGCGGCGGTGTGTAACGCAGTCACCGCGGAACGAACTTATGCGACCACCGTTTTATTGAAACGTCGACTCGATGGTGCGCACATTTTCGTGGCCGGAGGCGCCCGTTTGGACGCGGTTTCATAAAATATACACCGATAGCGGATCGACGACGTATTATTTTTATTAGCGTTATTGCGCGCACGCGCAGGGGGGGATTGATTTATCAACCGAACGTCTGACGTAAAATTATGTATACCCGTAGTATATATGCGCATCGTGCCGCGGCGTCGTGTCCGATCATTTAACGTTCGCCCGCGGCGTTTTATGATGTCCGTTCCGCGGAGAATACGGTTTTCAATCGAAAACAAAACGTCGGCCGGTCAATTTCGTTTCGAACAGATATTTTCGTTTTTTTCCGCGTACAGGAACCGCCAACCGCGCGAGTCGGGCGATGGTCAATTTACGCGACGTTCGCCGAATTTGTTCGCGAAAGTTAATCGCTCGTTTTCGTTCGCTCACCCTTCCCCGAAAAATTTCTGTTCTATTCAAACGGCAGTTACGACAATGGTGTCGGCTAATGATAATTGCCTAGCTTTTGAGTTTGCATATAGACACGAATACGCGTAAAACAATCGGACGAAAATCGAACGTAACCGCGCATTGTGTTGGACCTCTCGTACTTGTATACGTATATATACAAAAATTACACATTTTTGTTCGTATTTCGCGCTTATATAATATTGCGTAATAACGCGTCCGGTCAACCTCCTCGTTATCTCCCTTCGCAGGTTTATCGCGTTGTACTTACGGCGACTGGGTCGAGGGGAAAAACAGCCGGAAATTATTCGTAGGATCGTGTAGTGGTCGCGTACAGGAAATCCGATTTTATTTGTAATTGTTTTTTCCATTTTCAATTAGTAATTCGACTCGGTCGGGTTACATTATTGTTTTTGGATTCGCTCCGATCGAAGTATATAGTTCAAATAGTTTTACGATAAAGAAAATAACTTGCCCAGCCTAAAATATTAACGCCGTCCGTTTCTCATGATTTTATACGGCGCGTATTTTCTATTTCGTTTTGTTTTATCGTCCTTTCAGCTCGCCTAAATACGTCGTGATATTTATACGTTCGGCAATCAAATAAATAATAATAACCAAAAATTCTTCGTCGAACCCTTGTTTTTTAAAACGAGTTTTGTTTCTTTTTTTTTGTCGTTAGTCGTTTTACTTTTACACGACGGCGGACGACGTAGCAATATTGTTACTACGTAAAATACGAGTACGAGTTAAAATACGCGTTTTTCTCTATGTGACAAAGCGTTTATGTTTAGGTTTGAAAATGGAATTTAAAAGAACCGTTATTGATATTTCGTGTTCGACGTTACGGCTCGCCCAAAGTGAAACGTAATATACATTACAGTTTTTCCAATTTTGTTTCGTTCACTCACTCTGACAGTATTCTGTTAACTGTGAATGAATTATTATTGGTTTAAACGATTTTTCGTTTTTCGAAGTTCATTCGATTCCCTAAAATTAACGTAATAATTTTATTAAATAAAGCGAAATAATTTGTTTACTTGATATTTGACGAAACGCGCAACGGATTCGTTTTAAGTACCGAATAAGTCCAATTAGAGTATTGGAAGTGTACCCGTAGGTCGGTGACGGCTATTTATTTATTTTTTTTTTTTACGAATACTCAAAGCGTGTGGGAACGTCGATAGGAAATTCGAATAGGCCGTGACGTGTACACGTACGTTATTATAAAGCGCTATTCGATCGAAAATGTTCTTACGAAGCCGCGGAATACGATAAATATATAAGGTAATTCACGATCGACCGGACTGGGCACGAAAAATAAAAAATTCTTCAACGTGACGCCATACCGTCGTCGTGTTGCTCGCGGGTGATCATTATACAGTATATATATGTATATTGTATGGCAACTGGTGCAGTAAAAACGTATAATACGATTTGCGTACGACAACGAAATGTCCCGTTTTGTTTTGCCTCTCGGAAAACGTAATGTAGAAATAATTTGTAAACAGTGTTCCGAAACTTCCGATACTTCGTAAAAAAATCGAACGTTTTATTTTTGGACGAAAAATTACGTTTCGCTGTTTAAATTCGAATTGGGTTTTACTGGGCCACAAACTCGAGTGTTTTCATGTCAAGTTTGTTTATGACGCATCGACAATCATGTTAGAACTAACGAAAATTCGTTTCTAGTGCGGGCTGTTGTCGTTCCGTCACAGAATGACTATAGTCGATAAATATTAAATTGTACCGCGAAAATAAACCGTTTTTCGCGTTAGACTCGCCCGAAATGTATTCCGTTCGCACCATTTTCAAATACAATTATTCGGAAATCTATCCTTAAAGAAAATTCCAGTAAAATTTCACGAAAAATTCACGTTTTATACTCTGGATGAAATGACTTATCTTTACGGTTGATCGATTGGATATAATATTTTTATTACGTTTTAAAATTCCGTAACCTAAATCGGACTCGTTTCAATAATACGCCTAGTAGATAATCGCGTCGAAAATGTGTAATAATTACCGTTCCAATTTTATAATTAAATTATCTTAAAAAAAAATTGTTTTTTAACGTATAGTAGTTAAGCATCAACCGACCGTGTTCTAAAGGCGAATTTTTCAGTTTAAAAATGTTAACCGTTATACGGAGATTATCATTTTGTCGGAGAAAATGGTGTTTCGGAGCATCGCGATGCAACGTGGACTACGAAAAAAAACGTTTTTCCTTTAATCTTTGAAACGGGATAGTAAAAATTTCACGAAAATATTTGTCGAAGTATTATTAGGCAACACGTTGGAATCGATCGGTTTATTTATTAGTATTATTATTATTAAGTACGCCTTTACAATAAGCACTCGTCGTCGTATTTCATTATTATCGCCGATAATGTTTTATTTTATTCTTAATTGTTTTGAAAATTCTTCACCTATGGCCGATCATCTTTGTCTTCGTTTTCCATTTCACTCGGACTCCACCGTCTTCTTCACGCACACTCGTATTTCTCTGTGCCACGTCACATCCGTCTATTTTTCGGCCTTCTTCTATCTCATTCGTCGCTTGCCTTTTTCATTCTCTCGTGTTTCGTCGGTTACCGACGCCCGTGTCTCTAGCGTTTTCACGATCGAGAGCCGCGCATTTTCCGTCGCGAAATCGTGCCGACGGTTTGGTGAAAAGGCGCGATTTTCGGGCGTACGCCGCGAAACGGTAACGCCGTCGTCGCCAAGTCGATGCCGGTTAGGGTCATCGTCGCGTTTGCTCGCGAACGGCGCGTGCGATTTCGTCTCGACGGCGACGGCGCTAGGGGGGAAGGGGCGATAAGGAACGCGACCGAATAAAGGACCCGAAGAAACTTTAGGTTATAGAGAAACGGCGCGGCTTTTTCTTTATTTTTTTTTTGTGTACGCGACGCTGTTACGTGTTATGTTGCCGGGATATGTATATAATATGTAATACGCGCGATATGTGTCTGCCTTGGATGAGGCGGCTTTCACTCCATATAAAGAACAAAATCTCGCGCCGCGAACGCGGCAATATACAATAATAATAATATTGAGCGCAAGTGGTGCTCAGAATCACGCGAGCGTGTAGTGTACGCCGCGTTATTCATATAGGCCGAATATCGTCGTTTCGCGCTTTTCACGCGCGAGATGTAATATGTATATATTATATTACGTTATCTTAAGGATCCGGGCTAGGACGACGCAATTGCGGCCGATCATCGGTTGCCGTGGTAAAGTAAACGTGGTTCGTTCGAATAGGGACAAATGTCCAAAAAACGAAAACGTTCGATTGAAACGTCGCTGTTCTAAATACTACCGACGCCGGGACGTTCTTAAGCGTTTTCGACTATTTTCGGATTTCCTTTAAGATTGGAAATATAATCGCGTATCCGCCGAATTGTCCGGCATACGTATAACGATCGGTCGTGCGTGTATCGCGTCTTTTACGAGATTATTATCGTCGTAATTCGGCGGGCCCGAACGGTATGTACGCGAAAATGGAAGAGTCCTCTCCCCGCCTCCTAACGAACGTTTTGTCAAACGCACTCTACGTAACCGCAGGAATTCGATAATTATTTTTTATACGTGCGCGCGCCGTACGTAATATTGTAATGTCGTGTCGTTGTTCTCCGCGCGCGCCATCGTTTCCCCTCGTCCTTATCGCGACCACGGTACATATACCGTTATTAACGTACCAGGACACACACGTACGTTGTTTCTTCGTCGCTATATATATATATATATATATAAATATAAAACGCGTTTGCGTTCGTCTCCAGCCGACAATTAACATATGGACGCACACATGTATGCACGACACACCTGAGTCATGGATTTCTGCCCGATACGGTTTCGAGATTAAAAAACAAACAAAATACCGAACGTAACTGTATTAATAGATACGTTTTATGTGTGTGTGTGTGTGTGTCAGAAGCGTACACGCTAGGTGACTAAGGAGAACGCGTATATCCACCCGTGACGGTTTTATTATTAGTTATTTTTTTTAATGTCGCTTTGTCCAGTTACAAAAAATAAAATATATTACGAAAATAGTTTAATTTCGAACGATAAACGTTCACATTTTTTATAACGTCTTGCGTCGGACGGTTAAAAATGTATTTCACGAATATTACGGTGGCAAACACACACACACACACACACACATATATAGTGGCGTAATTAGACCTAGATTTCGGGGGGGGGGGGTTATTTTTTAATAAATAGTTCGGACAACCTTAACGTAATAAGACACATTATAAACTTTAATAGATTATTTATTTTTAACGAACACGTTATATTATAACGTGTATTGAAGTTTAAAAATATTTTAGTTTTTCGTTATTATTGACTAAAAGTATACGTCTTTTAAAAATTAATTTTTCTTAAAAATTTTCGGGAGGGTTTATCTTTAACCTCCTCTCTTTATTAGTACGCCATTGTACACACACACACACTCACCAATAGGTTTTTAGGTGTAAACTGTAGCGTACTCGATAAATCGTCGAAAATTAAAAGAACGAGTGTCCAACTTCGAATTATGGTAGCGTCAAAAAGTCCGTTTTACCGAAATCATTGCCGTACGTTTTCTGTTTTTTTCCTATGGGTAATTACACGCGCGTATATTATAATGTAACAGGAGCACTGGTAGTGGGAAGGAAAAGCAGATGTCTTTTTACGTCTCGCTCGTACGAACGTAACTATTTTGTCGCTATTTTATCTAATTTCAACACAGAGACAAGTTAAATATATAGGGTGTGACTAATTGGTATACGCCGTTAAAAATTTTTCTATGTATGTATGAAAATACGGGTTTTCGACCATCGTTGTTTTCGTATAATTCGAAACGGGCCATTTTGTTCCGTCGCATTCAGCGGACAATTCGGCGACCAAAACGAACTTTTGACGGTCGACCACTTATTTTCTACGCCGTTATCGAAGTTCACGATTTAGCGCACGATGTTTTACAATATAAACGAGACAGTGTACCGAACGAACGGATGGTATTTTTAACGGACGGTTTTACAAACACCGAAACGTTTCCAGAAAATTCGAGCGACCGAAATTGCCGTTTGGAATCGTACGTACGGCGCGTGTTTTCCTGTTTAAAAAGCGACAACGCGACGTTTTAAGGCCGTCGATTCGAACGAAAATTACCAGTAAAACGAATTACCGATATAGCGTCGTCCGCGGTGTACGCTTCTTGCGTGTACACCCCGTTCGTTTGTACGTATACATTAAAATACGAGGATATTTAAACATTTTAAATATGCGTGGCTATATATAGCGTATATATTGCTCGTAACGTCATATCGCGTTACATACACACGCATTATGTAAGTACCAGTACATACTTAGGTACCATGCCGATACAATAATAACGCGTGCGTAATTCCTGTACGGTCGGATGTCCATATCGGCGGACAAGACGTCCTTTTCCGAGATATACTCGCGCTGGCCCACGCATTTTTCGTAACTCGTCTTATATATTACACCGCAGTGTCCATCAATGATACGTTTGTCTCGATCGGCGTCGTCGCGTTCGTTGGTTTACGTTTTCGGCGCCGAACGGAGCGAACAACTAATTTAGTATTCGTCCGCGAACGTTACTACGGTTTTTTCGGACAGTCGTCACACACGCGTGACGTTCCGACTGTGGCGAATCGTATCTGGAACGCGAGTAGGTGGGGTATATTCCGTTGGGAACGGTCGAAAACCGCGAAAAAATACCGGTAAAACACACGTTCGTTTCAGTTTCGTGTTGGGTGTACTTCGACGGCACACAGTATTTACGCGAATCACGATAAGCGCGCCGTCTCGAACGTTTACCGTATGTTATTCGATAGACGTCGATTACGTTTAGTTATTCGGATTTCGCTTTTTCGGATCGTTCCCTTACGTTTTTTCGACCAGAAACGTAATCTTTTACGAAAAAACGTACTTTTTCACGACGTTATATCCGAGTTCGTTTGATTCCCGTCATTATACCAAGTTCGTACGTTTCGTTCGCAAATACTTACTTAATATGATAAAATAAGAAAATACTCGTTAAAAATTTTAGACGTCGGATTTTAGTAGTTTCCAACAGTCGACACGTTAATACGAACATATAATATACATATTTAGGCGTATCGCGCTAATATCAAATCCGTAATTACGATAATTCGTGGAAATAACCCGAAAATTATGTTTTATAAATTACCGTGTCGGGGCGCTATCGCTTAAGCTCGTAGTAACTAAGGCGAAGGAATAGAATTTAGATTGGACACGTTTCTAAAATTCTTGGGCGGTCATCAATCCGATAGCGACGATTAACGCGCGAAGCGTGTATAATCCTTTTTGCCAGAATTTGTACACGCGTGTACTTTTCGAACGTAAATTATTCGGACTAGGAGGCAATTCATTGGGACGAAATCAACTCGTACAAATAAGAATCGACTTTACTCGTACAACGCCGTTGTACACGTACGTTACGTGGAATTTCGTTTTTCCATTAGAAAACGCGTATCCGCGCCTCAAGGGTCACCTACCGCGTTCTATAATACCCGTCTGATACGTACCGCGGTCGCGGTTCCGGGTATGGTAGCGCACGTGAGGTGCGTATACTATTACGAATGTGCACACACGTATGTAGGTACACGCGCAGTCACACGTTGACCGCGCACGGCGTCGGTTGGTCGGGAATTTAACTACGCGCGCGCGGCGCGTTCGTCGCATTCCTTTCGCCGCGACGGTGTGTAAATAATAACGGCGTCGTATAATAATATCGTCGTTTTTTTTCTCCCCGTAGACGAAATATTACCGTGACAGCTCCGAGTTCTCGTGCGTTTCTAACGGAAATCGTTATCAGCTGATCATCGCTCACGCCAAACTGACCCACACGGGGACGTACACGCTGCTGGCCGCCAATCCGCATGGACAGATCAAAGCGCTGATATCTCTTCAAGTCTTCTCTACGGGTTAGTCATACCGTATAACGTTACGACAACGTATATAAAATTGCGCCAATCGTGGATGGATTGGCGGATTCGATGGTATTGTAACCTAACGCGTTCGAAAGATTATCGTAAAAAAAAATTACCGCGACATTTATCCGGTACACATTTCCCGAGGGGGGGGAGTCCTTTCTAGACCACGGCGATTATGTTTGGCCCGTTCGAAATTTGACGGGTCAGAAATGCGATACCTGAAATGACGTCACCGGGGATCGTATTATTTCGCGCTTACGTCGATTAGCGAAACACAAAACGAAAATAATTTATTAATATAATAGCCCACGTCATCGACGACGCTGTTATTGCGCGAATATCCCGCGCACTATGAGAAGGAACTCAGTGGTACGTTGTAATATGCTGTTGCCGTGACGTGAATACAATACACAATTACAGATTGTTTATCGAGTTTATATCTATCGTATGCGCACGTTCACGTCGATACACGGGGCGACCGACTGTACCTGACCGTAGAACGAAAACGTTTTGGCGAAGCGAGTGTTTTTCCGAAAATACGCTTTTTCGTTAAGTTACACGCCACGTACGAATTGCCCGTTGTCGAGCTTACAACGGCGTTCGTTGAATGAGAAATACGAACATGTTCGATGTCGTGAAAAGCGAACGATAAAAACATTTTACCCTGTATCGCGAAATGTAAAAACGTTTTTTTTTTCGAGCGTAATAAACGCGAAAATACTAAGCTCGTTCGGCAAGTTTTTATTCTTTATTCGGCCCGCTAATTATCCGGCTTATCGATAGGGACCAGAGCCCGTTCGTTTTACTCGGATTTGTGGAAGTTAATATACTTATTTTTTCTCGCGATTCGAGAACAATTTTAATTTGGCGTTACGTAAACGATGTTAGTTACTACGTAGAGATACGGCTCTAGTAACGAGCAAAAAATTATAGATCTATCAATTTCCACGCGCTGTGAAAAAACCCAAACGCCGTTGTTTTTACGTGAAAGCCAATAAGTTGTGAAAATTACCCGGCCGAAATTCCAAACGGGCCAACGTTACACACGAGCGTTCGTTAATATATTTCGTTTTGATTAATTCGACGTTTTTGTTTATTGTTCTCCCGCCAGGAAACAACAAGAGGAAAATGGAAAATGGGACCAACCACCCGTAAGAACGATACGTTGTATATTATTTTACGTCGCCGTTTGGTCAATGAATGTGTGTGTGTGTGTGTGTCTAGAATCGCGACGGTGGAAAGGTTACCGAGAATAAGTCGGGGATTGACCGACGTCGAATGCTGTGAGAACGATACGGTTACGTTCGAGTGCAAGTTGAATATAACGCGAGAAACGGACGTTAGATGGAAAAAGGACGGCAAGGTATTTATCGTGTTTTACGGATTTCCTTGTCACCTCCTTCGTTTAATTCTCCCTAAAAAATGTATAAAATCCGTTTTTTTTGTGTGTATATCGACAACAAGACGTTATAGTGTTACGTCATAATTAACGAAAAAACTACAGACACTCCCTTAAGTCCTAAGTATACATACACACGTATATAATAGCGGTTAATCGAATTGTAATTGCGGGATTATTTGTTATCGTCGCGTCAACCACGAAATAGCTGGTCAGATTGGGCAAAGAGATTAAGTCCGAGCTGGTCAACGGTGACACGTCTCGTCTCGAAATATCCAAAGTCAATCACGCGCATGAAGGACTCTATACGTGCATCGCCTACAACGAATTAGGTCAGGACTCGACGTCTGCACGACTTCAAATTGTATCCGGTAAGTTTCTCGTGTTTATCGTCTTTACGTATTTTTCACGATAATCCCCCGAACCGAACGCGATCATACGATATATGTTTACGTAAGCGTACACCACAGTCGCTCTTTTCGTACGCTTTTCATCGTTTCAATTAGTTAACGAACATATTATAGGAAACGCGTAGTTCTTATTATGACGCGAATTATCTAATAACGTCGATGTAGTCGGTCGTCGGTCCATCGAACTAGAACTGCATACAAGCACGGGTATCGAATGTATAATTAACGAGTTAAGTCAACATTAACTTGACCGGTTGATTTTGTGTACTGCGAATAGCTGTATCCAAATATATATTTCAGATATCCGCGCGAACAAGTTATACTAATTGTCCGGTTCATTTTTCTCGTAAAACGTTTAAACTAGTTTTTTTAAGCAATTTAACGACACTGTATCCATTAGTTTTCTCTAAACGAACTGTTTTTTTGGAATTCTCGTTGTCAGTATTTGCAATATTTCGTCGTATACGAAATTTAAACTATACCGATCCAAAATATATTAGTAAAATATTTTACGTAAAACGTTTTCGCGAAATCCGAAATAATAATTTTAGTTTAAAAAAAAATTACGTTAGACATTTTTATTAAAAATAAGTCGTTGATTTTCTACAATTTTTCGAAGATATCGTTTTCTTATACGCGTTACGACGGCGTACGAGAGAATTCGGATTACCGGCAAAACGAGTCATTTCGTCCGATTTTCCGACGATTATTTTTATACCGTTATACCTACGGATATTTCGAATTTAAACAAACTCGAAAATATCGTATATAAATTAACGACGTGATCTAATAAAAAGTTAGACGAACTTCGAACGTTCCGTGTTTTATTTCGATCTTTTTTAGAATTAAATAAAAAACATGTTTATTATTGCGCGGATGTGTGAATTATTATTCGAAAAAAAAAATTTAACTCGCAAATATCGAACGGAACGAACGTTTTTATCGCGTTCGTCAAATCTCCGTGGGGTACCTGTACTTAAATAATATATCGCCAAAAGTATTGATAATACTTAATATACGCGGCCTATACTTACGTATGGATGTTTTCTGTATGTTGTATTCGCGCGTATAGGTTCGCCAGAGGCCAAGACGACGTCGTCAAACGGACTGCATAGGAGCAACGTCATGCATAGTTCGCCGATACTGACGGGTGAGAACGCGTTTAAAATACTTATCAATAATAATTGTGCTCAGAGGAGCAAATCGAAACATTGACGGGCTAACCTAACCATTGGTTACCCAACAATATCAGTGAAACGCGTAAATGTCTAGGCGAACCGATCGATCGGAGCTCGTCCGTTAGACGATTGAAACGGAGCAGCGCGCCGAAGTTCTACGCGGTTCTCCACGACCGAATAGCGGACGTCGGCGAGACAGTTAGGTTCCAGTGTAGCGTGTCCGGTTACCCGCCGCCGTGGTCGTCGTGGGAAAAGGACGGCGTGCCGGTGGCGGTCAACGGCCGGATGAAGATCCGCGAGGACGACGATCACAGGTCGATGGAGATATGCGACATCACGCTTGAAGACGCCGGCCTCTATCGGATTACCGTCGAGAACAAATATGGAAAAATCCAAGCCACGGCCAGACTCGAAGTGTTCGGTAATAATTGATATTGACGACGCGTGCGCCGCGCGCTTACTTTATAGTTCAATCGCTACGTATCCGACTTAAGGACGGGCGACAGGGTTTAACGATAACGTCGATTGGATTACGCCTCCGGCCGAACGGTTTTTATTAAATGGCTCGCGGTCAATTAACTCGTTACGATTAATTAACCCGTTAAAGTAGAAAGCGAATTTTATTACAACTCCAATCGGTTAATTCGAAAGTTTCGGCGATATTTCGTTCAGCGCGTTAAACATTTACGTTTAAGACGGCGAAAAAGAGTCGACCGCGCGGGACAACAATGGTGATTGGTTCCTAAAATTCGGGAATAACGTTTTACGTCCGACGGAAGTAGCCGGTGTTTTTGTAAAATTTCAATTCGCTTAAAACGAACGTTTATTGAAAACGATTAATCGAATAACTCGTTTATAAATATTCCGCGGCCACGTTAAACTTGTTGGCTGGTTGACGCCCATCGTTGCTCAAGTATATATTGATTATCTTGTCGCGCGCGAAATGATTTTTCAAAATTTTTGCGCAGAGTAATATTTGTTTGAAATCACTAAACTATCTTCTTGTTGTTGTTAAGATTCCGAGGTTATATTAAACACGCGTAAAACGTTGTACATTTCGATTTTCACTTGTCGGATCAATAATAGTCTCACTGGTGCCCAATACTAATTTAATTACGTCAGCTATATGACGAAGTTGAAGATTTTAATTAGAAACGTAACGTGTAATTGTTTTGTGAATACATACATACTATTATGTACATTCACACCTTGCTTAGCCCGATTTCCGTAAAAGTCGTCGTATCGATTTTAAACGATCTATTTACGATATATGAGATATATATATATATATATGTGTGTGTGTGTGTGTATACGATTTGACGATTCGGCTCCCAAGCATATTTGAAGGTAACGACGGCGGTCGTTGAGCTCGTATGACTAAGCGTATTTATGACGATTCGCCGTAATACATTATCCCGCCGAGATGCGACCTAATTATTTCCTAACTAATCATAATAAACGGTGACGATTAGAGATATTCTTTTTTGTTTTATTTAGCCGTTTTATACGGCGGGGGATTTTTTTTGTTTATTATTAATTTTTAACGTTTTCGTTACGCGGTGTCGATAATATTATTTAGGACGTCGCCGTCAGACGACCACTAACGACGTCCAAATCACCACCGAGCCGGCGACGAACGGTTGCGGCGGTGACGGCGGCGGGAGACAGTCCGCCGGGTCCACCGCCTGTGCGGGTGAAAACTTCACGCTTAACTGTGACATTAGGGGAAACTCCATGTCCGACGTTACCTGGTACAAGTGAGTTCACCAGAATAGTCAATTTTAATACGATCGATTTTTAATGAAACGACATCATATTTTTGTAACGCCTTTCCCGCACGCGTCTTGCAACATTTTTCGCCTAGTTTAACGTTATTCCGAGTTATTTTTTTAAACAACGACTTTCGTGCTTATTTATACTTATAAACTTATAAAAATAATATTTATTGCGTGAAAATGGTCGTAATTATTTATTTAAATTTTTAACGAAGTGTTATATTTCGAGGCACTATTGACGTTACTACAGTTTTCGACTAATCATCATTGAGACGTTATCTACCTAAATGAGTGAAAGTTTTTTTCACGATTATAGAATGACGATAAATACGTACGAAAAAATTCAAAAAATTTAACAAACGAAATTATTAACATAATAATTTAGAATAGTAAATTGACGAGTTCGATTGGTTATTCGTTAAAAGTTTCGAAAAATAATGACTCGTAACGTATCTAATAATTTTTAACTCGTTATTAGCCACAGCCTCGAAATATTTAATATTTTCGAACATTACACGCCCGTAGTAATTTCGAAATTCGAACTGTATTATATCGACGATCCGGATATTCGGCGGCAATTGGCGGATAAACTCGCGATTAGTTTTTAGAAAAACACTATTCGAAACCATATTTACTACGGCAATATATCTTTAAGTCCCCTCGAATATTACTTACGGGACGACGGTGTTAGGCTCGCGGTAAATTGTTGTTACGTAATTTATACGATATCGGGTTTATCGCAGAGACGACGAGAAAATCGAGTCGGACGAACGGATGACGTCCGATCGGGATACGCTGACCGCGAGACTTACGATCTCGAAGTTGGAGCCGGCGGACACGGGCGTGTACACATGCGTAGCCAGATGCGAGTCCGGCATCACGAGATGTTCGACGGAGCTGTGCGTGTTCGACACAAAATTGGACAAAGATTCGTACCTGCAACCACCGATATTCGCCGAGGGTCTTGTTCCTAGACGCGTCGTCGACGAGGGAGAACGGGTTCGGATGACTGTAAAACTTCAAGGTAAAGCCGTGCACGAACTCGATTTTTGGATTTTCATAGACGAACCGCCGTTGGACGTCCGTTTTATGAACTACGCCTGTTGACCTAACCGTCGTTCTCGACCACGTGTAACGGGACGAATCCCGCGTCGCTTCTACTTTGTTTCTATCCGACGCTGCCATATTTTACAACACTCGTCTCGTTCGTAATATTCGCGTAGCTACGGTGGTCGCCGGTTTCACTGTACGTTCCCCATCCAAAATCCGAGATATCGATCGCGTTTTTATCTCGTACAAACAGTGCAAAGGGCTTGAACGCTGTTTAGTTGACATTTTACCGACGTCGTATCCCAGAGAATATTGACGAACGTCGAATTTAATACTTACGTTTCGGCGGAAAAAGAAAAACGACGTACGACGCGGTACGTCTAAAGGGTTCCTTTAATTCGGCGACGACTCCCACGATACACGGCCGTTTGTCGCGACGAAGATATCGCCCACGTAACGCATTATCGTTTCGTTAACAGGTGCAGTTCCTATGAATGCCACGTGGTTCAGAGACGACGTGCCCGTGCCCGATTGCGAAGACTTTCGATACGTGTCTGACGGTGGCGGCGCGTTCGGTCTGTCCGTCGCCGACCCGTTCAGCGCGGACAGCGGCGTGTACAGTTGCAAAGTGATCAACAAGTTCGGCGAAGCCGTGTCTACCGGAGAGCTCGTCGTGAGAGGTTCGTGTTCCAATAACGTATACGAATATTACTATTATTATTATTCATGTACGGAGCGATTGTTTTATCGCGCGCGCCAAAAATTTCCGGCAAACTTCATTTCCGCGATCGTTTCGTTCCCGGTTCATTATTAAACCGTTTAAGGGAAACTATTGCGGAACGGGTTCCAAAGTCGTATCGAATTTCGTTTTTCGATCGGATCACCGTCACGGTCCAAGTTTGAACGCTTACTGTTCTGGAAATATATTCGTCGTCGGACTTGACGAAATCAATACGCTTGTGACAGCGATGTATTCTTCAAAAATCTACAAATAGGTCACCGTCGTAAAGTCAAACGTCAGTGTAGTTGAAAACAACAAATACGGGACGGGTTTAGAAATATCGGAATTGTTAAAAAAAAATGTAGAACGTAATGCGCAAAAAGGTTTCTAAAAAAAATAATTTATATTTATTTCATCTTGTGTGTATGTATATATCTATTACGAGTTGACCAGTTTACCGAAGTTAAAATATATTAAAAAATGTCCGGAAAAATAAAGATCGATAACTTCTTTACTCGTTTTTAAATACAAGTATTTTATATTCGAATAAATTAGATTAGACGCATACGTTGTGAAGCTAGTTGACTCATAAATAAGTAAATACTTAATTATACGCGTACAGGTTGTGCGTGATCGACGTGATCTATATACTTATCGTATTGATTTAGAAATCATCGCGGAATCTCGCGACAACGACGCGAACGTCCGCGACCAATCGCCGGCGTCCATACTTTGGGGTCCCTGCGACACGACCGTGCTGCGAGGCGCCAGGGTCGTCTTGGAGACGTCGTACACCGGAAATCCCGAACCTCGTGTTCAATGGTGCAGGGCGGTAAGTCGATGGTCGACGGTCTATAAAGACTCAAGTATAACGTAATAATTTCATAAAAGATCGAATTGAACGTATCAAATTTCTGCACTTCGAAACAAGTCATAGAGTTCAGATATAGCCGTTGTTTTTTTAAGGCTCTTTCCAAGTTGTTTTTTGAAAATTCGAAGTAATTTGATCGCACGTTACCCGAACCCGACTCGATCAATACGATTATCTATCTTTGAATATTTTATATGGTTGTCAAGTTTTTACCGCTTGTATTTGAAAATATTTTCTTCAGGGAAAGTCGCTGGAATCCGATCAACACATGTGTATAACCAACGCGGATGGCATATCCAATTTGACGATCGACTCGATCACGGCCGACGACGGTGGCAAGTACGTCGTTCGCGTGGACAACGGACTTGGGAACGATTATCATTTCGCTTCGGTCGCCGTCGAAGGTACGCGCCTTTCCAAAAGTAGTATATTCGTCGAAAATCTTTACGCTTGATGAGTGGACGTAGGGGATTGGGTGAGGGATTTAGAGTATGTAACGAATTCTCTCAGCCATTTTTCCGTTGTTGGTACGATTAAAGAAATAACTAGACATCGGATATTATCCCTTCGTAGGGGTCTGACTGAATCCGAAGTATTGGCAGTGCTAAAGCCGATAGAAAACTCGTAAACCAGCAACAGGTTACGTCAGCCCTTTCGGTTTACATCTAACGCCAATGTAAATTTCCGTATTCGACGAATACAATCGTCGTTTTTACACAATTTTTATTTGAACGTGTCGTTAAGAATTCGGAAATTATTTCGACGTTATATTTATTTGTTCGCGTATTCGTTTAAAAACGGTTTACAGGACATTTTTCTACAATTAATTTCGACTAATAATATGATATTCGGTTCCTCGTTTTTGGAACGCTCCGTATGACGGGACGTCGCGATGTATAACGAGCGATAATGAGACGCGCCGTACGAAGAATAAAAGCAACGACGCGACCGTTCGCGTTACCGCTGACATTAAATCGTGAACATTCGTTCGTCAGCGGTGGCCGCGTCTGCGCCGCTCGGTAATCATTTGCACGGCGAGCGGGAGAGAACGCGTTTTATACGTCGTCTATTTATTATGAACGAATACGCGTTCGTCGCGTAAATAATATCACAATTACACGGTCCGTCTCGCCTACACACGTGCACGCGCGCATTTACCGCGTGTTTGTCCATGGCCGTTTGTAGTAGTGCGCGCGTGTGTAGTAACGACAGGGAGACCGGCGTGTAGACGTGTTACCGCTAACCGTGTGGACGGTTCCGTCGTCGTCGTCGCCGCGTTTCTTCGGGAGCGAGAAAAACTTTCTCCGCGGGGAGAGTCCCGACGTCGACGATTTTTCGTCGCCTTCGCTGTTACCGAATTTGTTTTTGTTTACCGCAGGACCTCCGGATCCGCCGGCCGGCAGACCCGCGGTTTCCGTGTCGGAGACGAGCGCGGACGTGACGTGGTCCGGTCCGGCGTACGACGGCGGGTGTGTGGTCACCGGTTACAGCGTGGAAGTGCGACCGTTCAACCAGCCCGATTGGAAGTTGGTGGCCGACAAGTGAGCGTTCGCGCGTTACGTTCGTTTCGTGTTTTCTGGGCGTGAGGGGATTCTTTTTGGGTAATTCACGGGCGCAAAAGTGACGTACTTTCAACAAAATAGTAGTCCCGTGGAAATGGTTAGATTCGCGTAGAAGGCTTAAAAACGGTCGAAAAAATGGTACCGAACGGGCATCCGGAAAACAACTTGTTCATATCCACGAAAACATTGTATACATCTAAGGGAAAACGGACGTGGGCTATGAAATCGAGTAATAAAAAATAGTAAAAAACGTATCGTTATATCATTAAGGCTAATGAAATTGTCGTTAGAGTAATTTCGTTAATTTAGATCCGATTAAATTACTTGGACATTATTAAAATAATTGGCTTTGATTTTAAGATAAATATGTTTTTAGCGTTTATTCGAACGAAACACATTTTTCTTTTATAATGAAACGTGTTCAAATCGATTCGTCTTGAAACGTAAATATCAAACAATTTCGCCAAATTCCCTTGGTTCTAAACAAATTGTTTACATCATAAAAATGACGAAGCTTTTGCATTACTCTTAATAGGATTTCGCATAGAAATAAATGAAATACTCGATAGACCGACGCGAAGAGAGTTGTGTCGTTAATTTTCGATTATTTCGAAAACGACGAAATAAATATGGCCGTGAAAAACGCTAAGACAAACGTTCGCTTAAAAAGGAAAAAGAATAAAAATTCCTCGGAATCGAAACTCCGGGGGAGGGATATATGAAGGGAAATCGTTGTTGTTTTCCACGGACGGCTGTTAAACATCGGAATCGCTAGTTGTCCGATTTTTAATAGCGAAAATTACTCGAAATTCGACGCAGGCAAATAAACGAGTTCGACGACGAAGTTACGCGAACACTATTATTACGACCCGTGTGACAATATCGTCGAATCGAAATAATCGTTCGCTCCGAAATCGACTCGGTCGGTTATGAAAAGTGTACGTACATTCGTACGGTTTACGACCCACGGTAACCGCGGATTACGCAAGTTAATTAAAACAAAACGTTTACCCGACTCGATCCGTTAATGTCCGAGTCGTGTCTAACACGCGCACGCACTCGGCGTACGCGTTAATATATCGGACGATCGCCTATACATACACACACACACACACATACACGAGTGCTTTAACCTATAAACAATAACGTATAGCGTACGCGTATTGTGTATATACGGCGTGTTACACTTACACTCGATTGCGTATACTTTACCGTATTACACTAATTACACGCGCGCAGACAACTGTGTGTGTGTGTACGTACAGTATCCGACGTGCGTGCGCGCGCGCCGCGAAAATACGATTGCCATTTAAAAATACGACACGTCCGCGACGGGCACTTTTTTTTTATTACCGTTTAGACGTCTCATTACCGCCTGCTCTACTATTTTCGTATTAAGTACATCGCTTTCTCGTGTAGAATTTTTATAGGGGGCAAAAACGCGTTCGTAATTGTCGACGACGGTACGAAACGATTGCGTACGAATTATTTACGTACGGTCGATTGGTTACTTTGGCATTTTTCAAAAAACTCCGTGAGCCGCGTACCCGACGACAATGCGAACCGAAGGTTTAGCAGCCGGGGTGTTCCAGCGAGTTTCGGTTAGGCTAGGAAAGTTTTCGGAACGCCCGGGGACGGTCGATTCGAGCCTATTCGAATGGCCCCAAATGTTAACCCAAAGGTCGGGTAATTACCGTACCACACACGATCCCCTTTAATGAACGTAAAAACGTACGGAACGTACGCGCGTATACTCTCGACAACGGCACCGACGTGTAAATCCGTGTACGGCGTAAGTCCTCGCGCGTTCACTCAGCACCGAATGACGCGCGTCCAAATCGTCGTACTTTATCACGTTACTCTAGCGTTGTCGTTCGCGGACTCCGTTCGGTTTCGTCCAATATAATATATTCGTACCGTCCGTAATCCACACGGACGGTGCAAAATATTACGAACGGTTGTAAAAAAACCTCGTTCTCGTTCAACCGATTCGCTAGGATTACATCGAATTACGCGCTGAAAATAAACAAAGTAATAAAAATACGGCGCGTTTATACAAACATAGGTTTTATAAACGTATTGGTTTTTGTTTTCGTACTTAACGCGCTTATTTCGAGTCGATTATTATTCGTGTACATTTACGTTAGATCGATTAAATTACCGACGACGTATAGATGACGTCAAATACCTATACAGGCGTTCGATTACGTAAACGTAAATAGCCATCAAGACACTGTATAACTGCCGGTCGGCGGGTGATCTTGTTTCATTTTTTACGCTAATCAGAAAACGTGGAGATGCGAATTTAAATAGGGAATTCACTTTTAATTTAATTCGACGAGTCGACGAAAACAAAATAGCCTCGCTTACCGCGGTAATTCGATTTAAAAAAAACAACGTATATTATTAATAACATCGAATGTCGAAATATCGACGGTAACGAATTCGGCGCACGCGTGTCCGCCACACGGAGATTTCACATTCCGTTAATGTACGTCGATCGGTTATAACTATATTAAAAAAATTAATAATAGTAATAAAAATCGATAAACTCTAGTTATAAATAGTTCGACGGCGTATTTTTAATACGGTTTTTTCGCGCCCGGTGAAAGTAAGAAAAAAAAACCAACGATCATTTCCCGCGCGCTTGCGCTTTCACTGAGATTTTTCTTTTTAAATAACCCATACCCGTGACCGGGACGCGTGAATATTATATTATTATTTAACACGTCACGAACGCGTAGTAACGCCGTGATCACGATAATCGGCGGTGGTTTACAAATAATGTGTTTCTACCTACGTAAAATATATATCGTTAAAAAAAATCTACCCGAATTGTGCAACATATATATATGTCGATAACGGGTTTTCATGTTGTACTCCACAGGTGCCATTCGTTATCACACATCGTCCGCGGTCTGGCGGCCGGAGAGTCGTACGTGTTCCGAGTCCGAGCGGAAAACATGCACGGATCGAGCGAGGCCAGTGCCGAATCCGTACCGGTGTACATTCTACAAACTGGTAATTTATTACGCCAATACGTGTTTATTATTATTTAATTTATTATTACTCGGCAAACGTTCTCACGAATGTTTGGATAAAAGAATTAATTTATATATGTGATCGTTCGTCGTCGCTCTTTATCGTTCGCGCGGGCGATTTCAATTTCGTAGAAGTCATCCACACGAATCGTTTTCGTAAACTAAACGAATTCGTTTTTCACGCGAAATGGGTTTTCTCGGTTCCCCCCCCCGTATTATTATCAATGTTATCGCTAACGCCAATACGTTCGATCGTATTTCGACATTTTCGTCCAAATAGGGTTTCGACTATTAGTATCCGTATACAGCAGTGAAACGGACGTCTTTCACAATTGTTTCGAAAGCGGGCATTTTTTTCATAATGGCCGACTACCGTCGTCAAAATCCTTCGGGAAATTGAGAAGACGCTGGAAAAGATCGATATTCGAGTATCCGCGGTGGATCCGATACGCTCACCAATTTGTCTCAGTTTCGACTATTCTACGATCGTCGCGTCCAGTTACGTATTTTCATTGCCCCGAGTTATATATGTAAGTGGGGACGAGTGCGGAGAGATTTGACACTGTACCGATTAAAAATAATCGTAAAAACACGCGTTTTTAATTAGTTTTCGTCCATGTTGCGCGTGGGTGCCACACGGAATAGTTTTTACAACGCTACTAGTAGGTTAAGGTATTTTTATGAAACGGATCGAACGATTGGTTTTCGTCGGCACGATAAATAACTCCTTAAAACGTTTTATACGACCGGTGTCAAAATAAACAGGTTTGTTTTTCGGAATAATATTTCTCTCTTAAATATTATTGCGAAAATAACGTACGTATTGTGATCAAAAAAAAAAAAAGAAAACAAATACGTTTTGCGCGCGCAGATTATGGAAACACGCTCGAGCCGAAAAAAGTTACCATTGAAAACGGGCAATTGTTCACCAACCGGTACGAAGTGCTGGACGAGCTCGGCAAAGGCAGATACGGGATCGTGCACAAAGTGAAGGAACGCGAGACCGGTCAATATTTCGCCGCCAAATTCGTCAGATGTATCAAGTCCAAAGATAAGGAGAAAGCGCAAGAAGAAGTGGACGTGATGAACCGTCTGCGACATCCGAAGCTCTTGCAGCTCGTTGCGGCGTTCGACAACCCCAAGGAAGTGGTCATGGTCACCGAATAGTAAGTATAATAGTGTAATCGTCGTTCTCCGACAAAGTTCTCGCTTTCTATTTCTATTTAAATTCTTACCGCCGATTACTATTACTTACGTGCATACGACGACGCGCTTTACCGACGACAATTCGAATCATTTTCGTTTTTCAGTATTTCCGGCGGAGAACTGTTCGAAAGAGTGGTAGCCGACGACTTCACGCTGACCGAGAAAGACTGTATTCTGTTCACCAGACAATTGTGCGAAGGGGTCGAATACATGCACAAACAGAACGTCATGCATTTAGACTTAAAGGTTCGACAGAAAACGTTTATACGTTTTATACGCGTGGCGCCGTAAAGTATTCGAGCGTTTTTTATTTTTCGAGTATCGACGAATACATTTGGAAATAATTTCCACGTCGAGTATTTCTCACGGTACCTTAAATACGTTCTTAGTACATTTCGACATATTTTACTGATTATTTCAACGTTATAACCAATTCGAATCGTGTTACTTGTTCCGATATTATTTGTGACAATAATACTATTGTTATTACAACACTTTTGGGTTCGGACGTTCGGAAAACATTCGATATTTTTAATATTTTACGATTTTATGAAAATCGTTTAAAATTTCTTTTCGGCCGGTGTTTAATTTTATACTTAAACAACGCGCGTTGATTGTAATACAATTGTCTCGTGTATACAGCCGGAAAACATCATGTGCCAATCGCGGACTTCTCATCAGATTAAGATCATTGACTTCGGGCTGGCGGAAATCTTCGAGCCCGGTAAGCGGGTACTGTTCGGCACGCCGGAATTCGTGCCGCCCGAGATCATCAACTACGAACCGATCGGACTCGAATCCGACATGTGGTCCGTGGGTGTAATTTGTTACGTGTTGTGAGTATTCCTAAAAATATTGGCGTAGGAAATGAGAAGTAAAAAACCGCGATAACGAAAAAATGTCCCCGCTTCGAGAAAACCGCGAACAACGCGCTGATAAAACGCCTTTCGAGAAAATTTCGTTTCTAGAACGGCGTGCGTCAAAAACACGTTTTGTAGGTACTCGCGAAGAATTGCGTCCATTCCACAGAACCGTATTTTGAAACGATATCGTTTTCATAAAAACGTATTATTCGCCGATACGGGCTTTTCCTGACGGTCAAATGATTTTTGTGCTTGTTTACCTTTGAACGCGGTAGGTTTAAAAAAAGAAATCGCGTTCGTTAAATATCGACGAACGAGTATTAATAATATTTATAAAGCGTCTACGAAACCTCATTGGGTTTTTTTAGTTGTATCGATATGAACTCCGGTAATATAGTTCTTTATAAATCATAACGGACGCGAATTTTCGGAAAATATAATAAATATAATCAAATCGCGATACATAAATTATACAGTAATCGGTTCCCGACGGAAAATTGTAGACATTTACTTACCGCCCCATATTCGTCGCGGGTCCACTACTCTAAACGTACGAACCGCGATCGATTCGTTCGCGCCGGATCCGTTTCTCTGTAATTCCTTATTATCTCGGGCATTTGGATCAACTGACGATTTGTGTATATTATTCGGCGTTTTTTCCCGGACGGCAATTTTAACGGTTTCGTGGCAGGTTATCCGGTCGGTCGCCGTTCATGGGCGACAACGACGCCGAGACGTTCGCCAACATAACGCGCGCGGAGTTCGATTTCGACGACGACGCGTTCGACGCCGTGTCACAGGATTCCAAGGACTTTATAAGCGCGTTGTTGATCAAGAGGAAAGAGTGAGTAGTCGTCGCCGTAGCGTTATTTCGTTGACGTCGTGTTGTTTTTTTTTTTTTGGGGTTTTCCTTACCTCACGCAGGAAAAGACTTACGGCCAGGGAATGTCTGAGACACAAGTGGCTGGCGCAACAGGATATGGACGTGAGCTACGTGATCCTGAGCACGGACAAACTAAAGAAATTCATCATCCGACGGAAATGGCAGGTCAGCGAAATTACTAACGCGTAGTAATAATCCGAGTGATTTTTTTTCTGTAGCGCGCGTTAACGCGTTTTTTAAATAAAGCGTAAACAAATTTCGTTTTCAAAACGTTCATTACACGGCGCAACGTGTGTAAAGTCCGCCGTCGCACGTTTTCCCTTCTACTATTCCGTCTAATTATAAATACTTTATCGTCACCACCCGAGTTCCGGCGGTCAGTTACATTTCCCGGTACTTAAACGCGACTTTTCGCGAAATAAATCGTAATTAACGCGTATCGTTACGCGAAAAATTATCGGTCCGTTTTAACGATCGTCACGAGTAGGTTAACCGACACGTCCGTATAATATTTATATATACGTATGTAGACGAGGAGCGTTCCGAATTTAACGTTCGAGTTCAATTTTATTACAATTGTACGCGTCGAAAACAACGCGATGGTTTAACGTACTCGTTCGTTACAGTTTTTCCATAAATCGTTCGGGCCGTTCTCGTTGTTCTCTCTATTTCGCTTTCGTCATCGAGCCGAAAATGAATCCGTCCGTAACGTGGCTTAAAGTCTTATAGCCCTGAACGAATTTCTGACGTTCTCCGTATGACCTTTCGACGAATTACGCCCGTATAGCCGGCAAACCAATCGACACGTGTTCGAACACGACATTGCGTTTTCGGGTTTTTCGCGCCGATATTCCCTTAGATCGACTCCGCTCTGTTTTCATCGATTTTCGTCACCGTCGACATCCCAAACGCGCCATTGTTGACAAATTCCCTACTGACGTATTCGCGTTCTCAATAATCGCCGTGGAAATCTAAAATCGAACGACATTTGGACTGCACTCTCACTCAGGTCGCGCTAAGTTCGGAACATTTTAGGCGTAATATCCGAAACAACGTCGTCGTAATTACGTAATACTAACGGTAGTTTTGTGATTTTGTTTTGTTTTCGATTTTCCATAACACGTGATGGTTTGCATGCTCGCGCGTGTATGTGTGTGTGGTATTTGTGGTGTGGTATTCGCGCATGCGCCCTGAACAGAAAACCGGCAACGCCATCCGCGCCCTGGGCAGGATGGCCACGCTGTCCGCGGCCAGCAGGCGCGGCGGCGCGGGCGGGCCAGGAGGCGGCGGGGGGACGGGTTTGACGAACCACCAGTTGAAAATGGCCAGCCTGAGCGAGGAAGAGTCGGCGGCGGTCAGTGAGTCGTCCACGGTCGCGGCGACGGCAGCGGCGATGAAACGCGGCGGTCGGCGGTCGTGCGACGCCCGGAGCGACAGCGGTTTCAGCGATTGTTCGTCGTTGGCTTCGTCGTCGTCGTCGGCCCGTCCGCGTCCCTGCAACGGCGGCAAACCACCGCCGTCGGCCGCGATCGCCGAGGAGACGGCCAGCACCGCGGGCCCCGTTTCCCCGGTCCGTCAGTCCCGTCGCGCCGTCGTTCCACCGTCAACCACCGTTCAAGGTCGTCGCGTGCCCACAGGTCCCGCAGACTTGCGCGAGACGAACCGGATGACGATTCCCGGCGGCGGCGCCGTCGTCGGTTCGCGACGCAAAGAACCATCGCCATCGTCCGTTCGCGTACGGCCGTCTGCGGCGGCGGGCGACAGTTTCAAAAAAGCGTTCGCCTTTTGGAAACAGTGAAGCAACACGACCGCGCGTTCTCGCGTGCACTGTCCATAATAAAGCGTTACGTTGACCGGAGAGATTTTAACGCCCCGTTTTGCTATACGCGTCGCGATCGTTTTACCGCCCACTTGTATTTATTAACGCGATACGATTATTATTATTATTATTATTATTATTATTATTATTATATAAACTATACAATAGTCGTGACACGCGAAAATATATTATTTGCCAAAGTTTAGACGTTATTTATATATAATATTTGTAATAAAAACTTGTATCGTATTATCGTCATTTTACCGCCGTGTGTTGTCGCCGAAGCGACCAACGCGTTTGTTGTTTTCTCCGCCGTCACTTAACCGTATACAAATTATACGCCCGTTTATGTACTCGTTGTTGTTATTATTAATATATCGACGTGTTTATAATATCATCATCATTGTCCTCGCCTTATTCCCATCTATTTGGGGTCGGCCACCTTAGTCTTAAACCTCCACTTGCCCCGATCTCCCACATCCTCGACGCACACACCAGCAATTCCCATATCCTCCTCAAT
>JAIPRN010001694.1:0-40867 GCA_025469175.1 Geopemphigus sp. TES_GeoC_2020
GTCTATATTTTGTTTTTAAACATAATTGTTTGTATGTTAAATCTTAGTTAACTGAATATTCTTATCCCTTTAAAATACATTCGAATTCAATATATTATATCAATATAATAGAACAGGTGTGCGTACATTCAACATAATGTTTTACCTTCAATTGCAAGCGTAATAACGATTTTCATTAACTACGTAACATTATATTTGTTTTAAAAAAATGTAATAATAATTTATTTTAAAATATAGTTTTGATTATTTAGATCCGTGTTTGTTATTCAAATTTTTCGTTTAAACCTGTAATTAAAGGTTATCACGGAATTGTATTGTAATTTAATAATATTTATCTTTTATTTACTTTTAATTACTAACGCAAATCGTACTCGATAATAAAACAGCAATATTATTATGAACCATAATTACCATAAATTTCGATCCGGGTGTTTAGTAAGATTGAGCAAATTAATTAAGTCGAATGTCGTCATCAATATCTACAATAAGTGTTCGAAATATAAGACAAAAGACGTCTGTCCGATGAAGTAATCCTATAGCCGGATTCCTAGACGTTCCAGATAATTAAAAACATTCTGGACGATTAAAAAAAAATATCATCCAACCTATAGCGAAGTCACCACCCACATCGAAGTCACTACTTAGTTGCATAATAAATTGTAATTCGAAATAAAAGAAAAACTAATACCTAGTATGAGACACTACATGGTACACAGACAAAAAATGTAACCTTGAATTCCTAAAATAATGGAAAATATAATATAAAAACATACATATTTCATTTTGTCGAGACCTTTATACTTGATATTTATAAACTTATTATGTAATAATTATATACCCGTGTCTATTATATAAATACAGTAAACAGTACAATACAGTAATTACATCACCTTATGATATAATATGCAAGACGTTTCACTGTTCGTCGCGACACACATTTTATAATTATTTTATTCCAATTAAAATTTTTAATCGGTATAATGTTTGTTTCATTTTCTATAAATTATGAATTCAAAGTGTGTATTTTTAAAACTACCTGGTCAATTATTGTAACGAACAATTGTTCGTTAATATTCATTAATAATAACACGTACCACGTTATATACAAATAACGTATATTAAAAGTTTATAAGTATATCTTTTTACTTATGTTCTTGCTCATAAATATTTTTAGATGTAATATAATACTATGTTTTTTAAAGAAATAGGTAGGTTTTTATTTTAAGAAATCTACACATTTTATGTACACAAGCAAATACTGGTTTGTTATTATGCGTATAAAAACGATACAATATAATACATTCTATAATCGAAAATATCGATTATCATTTTACCCGAAACGAAACAAAACAATTTACAAGTGCGTACATTATTTTATAAATGTAGTAGTTATGAAATATTTTGAAAAAATTATCAATACAATTACGTATAAGCGTAATGAATATATAAAACATTGAAGACCTACACCTCAACTAATTAAATGTCACACAATCGCATCGCCTAATCGCTATATTAATATTGTAGTTCTCAAACTTATATATTCCCTTATCCCTTTTTAAATTACTTTCTCCTATATTTTATTTTATCTATATTGAGTGTTATATCAATTTGCACCTTCAATCGTTTCCACATCCATCTTTTACAAAATGTTTGCAAACAAAGTTAGAGAAAGTTATATATAAATATTGTTTACATATTTTAATATAGTTTTTGAAAAATACGCAAATATAATGTTAATTCTCAGATTTAGTGTGAGCTTTATGATTTTGGTATTATCCTATAAATACAAATAATTTTCAATACAAATTTTAAGTTACAATAATAAAATAATATAGAAAAACGTTAAATCGTAAATTCCGAAATGTAAAAAGAAATTAAATTTGCCAAATATAATTTTAAAATCATTTGCAATTATTTTAACGACAAGGCCTGTATGATAAGTACCCGATTTTAACAACAGTTGGCGTCACTGATACGAAATTTCAATGTTGTCGGTTGAATTTATCTCTTAACACATGTTTGATACAATTTCAAACACTTTTGTCGTGTATATTTTTTTAACAACTTTGAAAAGTTTAAAAATTTGTACTTTGTGTTACTATGGAAAACGATGCACCAGTTCACCCATCTGCAATCGCCACATCAAAACTAGTCGAATTAGACTATGAATTGCTAACTCAACCATCTTATTCTCCAGATTTGGAATCCAGCGATTTCTATTTGTTTTCAAATATGAAAAAATGTCTAGGTGGAAAGCGGTTCACAACAAATAAAAAAGTCATTTCCGAAACTATTTTAAGTCTATTTTAAAAAGTTAAACAAGATATATTTTTTGGATGGGTTGAAAAAATTAGAATACCGATTGATTGAGTGTATAGAGTTAGAAGTTATATAGAAAAATAAAAAGAAATATTGTATATAAATTTGTTTTTATTTCAAACACAGATACTTTTCATATTGCCCTCGTATGTATGAGATAAAATATACAAAGTAAACAAACCACAAACACACATATAAATAAATATATATATATATATATATATATTCATTTAACCACACAAATATTATGAACAAAAGTATTTTTGAAAACTAACAACATCTAAATTAAACGTCTAACTTTTGGATGTTCACTCATCTATGACATCTTGTTTTACAGTGTGGACGTGTAGAGCAATACGTACCTATTATACATATGTTTCTTTGTTTATTTTTTTAACATATACAGAAACAATATTGGTTATACAGTAGATCCTCGGTAAACCGACAAACGTTTTGTAGGGTGGTGAAGGACTATCGAATTTGTCGGATTATAGAGTACTACCTAAAACCCTTCCATAGACCGAAATTTTTTGAAAAATAATACACTTTGTAATCCGACAAATTATAAATCAAAGATTCTATTTGAACTACAAATTAGACTACATATGTATATATGTAATATGTATGTGGAATTTGTTAAATTAAACATTGCAATAGAAAGCTTAGGTTTTATTATAAAAATAACATCATTAATGCTATAAAACTTACGGAAATTTAAAACTAAACTTATTAACGTTAGGAAATAATTATGTTCGAACAAACGTACATATTTTCTTTCAAATGTGAGCGTTTCATAGGATATTACGAATAATCGAAAACTATAAATACAAAGGATACTATGAGCCAATCAATTTATAAAGCGTGAACATATTCGTCAATTTTTTTTCGTTTGACGTTGTTTAAAAAACGCGAAAACAAAGCTCTGTGCCTTAATCTTCTTAAAAATAAAAGTTCGTTATAGAGCGCGCCATTCTCTCAGCCCATCGCAAACCCAGCTCAAATGCGTTGATCACATCTCGTGCTGTCACTTCCGGAGTTGTTGCAATTATGTCGTCAAATCTTCTTGATTTACCTTTGTAAACTAGAAACCTGGTTTATAATTCCTTCGTCAGACATTTCGTGAAAAATATTTTCCTCTTTATCTATTCCGCGGCACCAGATTTCCAAATTTTCGGAACTTGTCTGTGTTTCCGCGGCAACTCGTTCGATTACATCCGAAATAACGCTGATCAATTGTAGATCGTTGATAGGAATGGCGACAATATCTGCCCATAATTTTTTCCACAATAACGTAATAGTTGATGGGGGCAACGATTGATAAAAAGCAAAAACCAAGTCTTTCGTGTCGAATTGTTATAACGGTTTTTCTACAGACTGGTCTTTTAATGCGGCTCTCAAAAGCAGATTTTACTTGTTATCTTGCTTGACAAACTGAATAATTCGCTGATCCATTTATTGAATCAGTGCAGTACAGTTTGATGGGAGAAACATCGCTGTGATACATTTATCTTCTGTTGTCAGTTCTTTTACTGACGGATAATCGGGAGCATTATCAACAACCAATAAGGCCTTTTAAGGGAAATTATGATCTTTCGACCACGTTTTAACTTCTGGCACGAAACATTCATTAAACCACTTTTTGAAAAAGTCTTTTATCATCCACGCACTTTTTTGTCCGTAATCGTGTACAGGTAAATCGATGTTTTTGAACGTTGTTTTTTAGGTTTCCCAACGACCACGAATCTTAAGCGCGTGCATACCTGTGGCGTTACACAGTAATATGTTTACACGTTCTTTACTTACCTTACGTCCAGGTACACATTTTTCGTTACAAGAAACAAACGTCTTTTTATTAGGTATCATGCGCCAAAAAAGCCTTGATTCAATTGCATTGTATACTTGTGGCGGGCTTAGATCTAAATCTTTCACTTTTTGTAAAAATCTCAATTTAAATGGCTCTACGCAGATTGTATCACCAGAAAGTTTCTTTCCCATTCTAGTCATTAAACATATGCCTCGACGACTTTTGAAACGTTCTAGTTATCCCTTGCTTGCCACAAAGTCATTTTTTTTTATTATTTGCTTGTAAAAACATTTAACTTTCATGTCCAACATGGATTCCGAAATAAGGGCACGCCTATATCTTTCCTGAAGAAACCACATATACAAAGTTTCTTCCACCTCTGGATATTCAGCTTTCTTGAGTATCAGCCTCTTGCCATTTTTTTTATGAATCAATAATACACCCACTGCCTAGAAAGTTTGAGAACACTACTTCAGACAGTAGGTCAGTGGCCTCTTGTTTGGTCCACACTCAGTAGTTGACACGAAGTTTTTAATCTTCTCGTGGTTCTTTTTAATGTCATAAATTACAAATCGGTCTACACCATGTTCACATGCTAAACTACTGAAAGAGTCATTACGATTTAAGCGGTCCAAAATATTAGATTTTTCTTTAATTGTCAGCGTTTTATGCTTTCGCTTTGGGCTTGCGAAGCCATTACTAAATATGTAGATGTGACACACACAATGAATAAATAGTAAACAATGAACGCACACTAGGCCGCTATCACATATAATCAAATTCAAACTGAGACAACACGTGACGGGCACAAGAGTGATACCGCGTATAAGTTACAATCTGTTCAATCATGAATTATATAAATGAAGATTTGCCAAAATGTTTACATACAATCAACAGTGATAGGCATGTCGGATTACAGGGCGCGCCGGATTAGATAAGTGCTGGATTATCGGAGATCCACTTCAGTGGCGTACTTAGATCTGAATTTTGGGGGTGTTCATTTTTAAATAAATAAATTGGATGACCCTTACGAAACAAAAAATATTATATACTTTATTATATCATCCATTTTGGATTAACGTACTATATTGTAATGTGTATTGAAATTTAAAAATATTTTAGTTTTTCGTTATTATCGACTAAAAATATACATCTCATAAAAAAATTAATTCTTCCTAAAAATTTTTGGGGAGACTTTTGCCCCAAAAACATTCCTCTCCCTCTTTAGTACGCCACTGGTCCGCTGTATTGGGAATAAATATTATATATATTTGCGAATTTACGACCGTACATGACGCGTATTTAAAATTAATTCATATCTATATTGTTTTAGATGCTTGTACATTCGGACACAAAGTTCAAGTCGATGGATCGTCACTGAATTATATTACTCTAAAAAAAAATATCGCGTAAATATAATTAGGAATTAATAGAAAACGTGAACAATATTTTTTTGAATGATCATAAAAAGCTATCAACGACATAAGATAAAGTTTTACCAACGGTGGATTGACGTATAGGGGATAGTATTAACTATGAATACTTGTCAAAAATACTTTTTATATTTTTTATATTTCAATGCTTTTTAAAAGTATTTAACTATATCAATTATGTATTTATTGCAAAACACGACTATTGGGTGTTATATAGATAGATGATTAAATAAAATGTTAAAGAGGCGGCTCGGATTTAAATTTGAACGTTTCATACAACCAAAACTATGTACTATCAAAACATTTATGATTTAAATTTTTAATACTTAGCTTTTTTTATTTTTAAACATTAATAAAAATAATCGTTGATGATAAATACAAAAAAAAACTATTCAAATATTTCGTTTCGACCCGGTTAAAAATTTGTGGGTATTTTCAATAATCGGATTTCATCAAAATGACGGTAGGTAAGGTGTTTATAAGGCAACTACCGCGTACACTTGTAATTGGCGAACTTGCACCACACAATATTACCATAATTGCCTATCTCGAAATGCCACGTCAGACGCCAGACGGTCGCAGTTGATCGATTGATTAATATTTTAAAAAATATACGAACAATATTAATCAATTTAAAAATAACAGGTTGAAACAATGTCCGTCATAGTATAATTGCGGATGGTTAACCAAACGGATCAATTTATGTTTTGTTCCCAGTGAAAATTAATTCACCAATTTATCCTATACAGTATTCATAAATATAATTAAAACGGTTTAAAAATAATGTCATACAGTTTTGAATTTTCAATTAAACTAAATAAATTAAACTACTATAGTAACTTATTTATTAGATGCAAAATGATCGTACTTTAAAACGTAATCGAAATTGATAATTTAAAAAAGCAAACGCCATTATAATCATAGCAAATAGTGAACGGTTTTTGAAATCATATGCTTGATTCTTAATTAGTATTTTGTACAGAAATTGAATATAATGTGACACACTAATTTCAAAGAACAATTCATTTTAAATTAAATATATATATATATAATAGTTTATTGATACATTTAATTGACAATATAATTAATTATTTCCTTTGTTTAATTTTATTTGATAGTAGAGTCCTAATGTGTTTTTCTAATACCTGTTTCATTAACCTTTATTTGAAAAATCACTTGGGTCAGTGACATAAAACGATGAATGATTTATTATTATAAATCATTTATTTAGAAATAAATCTACTATGTCCGTTGCTATTTCGTTTCTAAAGATTTTCATCTTTTTAATTTATGAATTTTCGATTGATTTGTTTTTATAATAAATAACAGTTAATATATCACATAGATAGTTGAAATAATGTTCTTTAATAGTATTAAAACACAATTGGAAGTTTTAAAAGTAATTTTTTTATCGTTTTTAAAAATTAAAGTTGAAACTCATATACTATATTAAATTCGGTTGTATATATTATAATAAAACGAAATTTGTACATTTTATTGTAATATATTCAATTGATGTCAAGAGATAATACAATTTCAAACGGCCTAGGGATTAGAATTTACCTTAAGTTAATTGATACCATTTATCTCTACTATTTCTACATATATACAATAACCAATGAACTGACGACATAAATGTCAATCAAAATACTCAATAAATGTTTTCATTATTATATTATCATTATTTTATTATAATATTTTCGTTATTACAAATAATCTTACAATAATTTAAATTCAAAGGCATTAACCATATGAATTTACCTTAAATATCAAATTTGAACAAATTCCGTCAATAATTTACTACTGTATAAATTAATTCATTTAAACTAACCTGTCTGTTTTATTTTGTTTAGTAAACTTATACTTTCTATATTAGGATATAACTACATTTAATAACCGTTATTATTCGCCGTGAAATAATAATTAATAATATAAAAATGCATTATATATATATATATATATATATATATATATATATATGTATTTTATTTTATGATTTATTATGCCCTAAGAATAGTACTATTAGATTTTTTTATGGTCAAACGTTATTTATTCTATTATTAAAAGACTAATAAACAAATTGACAACGTAAGTCAAAAACAATCTAATATACATTATAAATTAATTCGGTTTATAATTAAAGTGTTCTATGAACAGTTTCATAAATATTTTATGAAAGTTTTTATTTAAAAAGTATATATTTAAGAATAGAGATTTGTTTATTTCAATATAAAATCATAAATCGCAAGATTTAAAACTTGTTGCGAAGAAAAATATAATTTATTTGACTTGCTATTATTTCAAAATTAATATATTTTACATAACTGTCGGTTTATATTATTATTATTATTATTATTATTATTATTATAAAATTACGAATAATACGCTTGTATGATTTCTGACACATATATAAATGTTAAATATTAAAGCGTAGAAATGATTTAAACTAATGGATTTGTATTACTCTGTTATTATATATATACATGTATAAATAATATAATCTTTTAAACGCATACTTGAAATTTATTTGTTTATATAGTATATCCTACTATATTATCTAAATTATTTTGGAGTTTTATTTTTTAAGTGAATTAGTTTAATATAAGCCTTTTAACTGTCGATTATAATAACTATCGTAAAAACCAATTAAAAACTATAGCAATAAATAACAGACTACGAGTCGTAACAAATTGTCGTTAGTTCACACAAATACTAAGTAACATTAGAAATATTCTACAGTAAGTCTCCTCTAGAAATTTATATATATTTTTACGTAACGTGAAATCATTCACGAGAAGTTAATAACCGAGCGCACGACGTAAAGTTACAAGTGGATACTATGGTGGCAAAATAGAATTTTTTACGTCGTTTTTAATTTAAACTCTATTGAAAATAAAAACGTCTAAAATTATTGTACTTACAGTAATGTCCGTGTCTAACATAATTTGTACAGTATGAGTTTCCTCCTTGGCAAATAAAAACATGCTATAAATATGTATATCATTTTATAGGAGCGAATGTGACTTGATCCCCAACTTTTATTGAACTTATAAACGTGTTACACTAGCCCAACACTAAACCCTAATAAAAATATTATAACAGTAAAAAAAATTACCAATAAACTACACGGCCCATATCAACCTTATTATTTACTCGGTATTTTTTGAACTGGCTAAAGAATTATGTACGACGACATTATCATAAAACGAAATAATACGATTCAACCAAAAAATAAACGTTTACGAAGGTCAGCATTTTAAATATGTTACTGTAATACGCGTACGTCCCTGACGTATCATGTAGCTCAATATGTTTGGACGTTTTTCCATTGTGCACTTATTTCGTCTATGTTATAAATTATTATCGATAATTTGTCGTGCAAATATATTTAATTCCTATTTTAATTAAACTGGCCTAATTCGATATTATTTACGGCAAATATAGGTTCAATCGTAAGTGTTCTAAATTAAACTTATCGTAGAAATAGGTTTTAAAATGTATATTAAAACGAATTATCAAACATATTTCGAATGTGAAATAAACGAAAAGATATTTTTTTGTTTTAATATTTCTTTAGGTTGGCTATAAATAAAATAATAATAACCTAATAGTTTAGAATGCTTTCGAATTCGCAAAATTAAATTTAATCTTAGAATAATAATGCGTTTAAATAGTAATTAAACTTAATTGTATACGTAAAAGCATTATTTAAAACTACTTCATAAGCTGCTTAAGAATGTTAACTATTTGATATGTAAAATAAACCCACAAAAAGCAATACATGTCTATCATAATGTCTTAACTTTTTTACTATCTGTAAAAATGATATAAAAAACAATACCGAATATTGAATACATTTCTTGCTTCGCTTAAACTATTTAAAGAATTTAATTGTTTTTAAAATCGCGTAATAACACTTCTAAAATACAATAGTAATTAACGAATCATCAATTTGAAATTTCTAATTCCTGTGATGATAATTAGTAAGTTTTCGATTTACTGAACAATTTCGATATAGCAAAATACAATATAATCGCAATTTCCTTTCATTGCATCGCATAATAAGAACATATTCACACAGAGAATTTTAAAATTCAAATACGTTATTGCAAATAATAATATAAATATGAATCTTGCTCGGTCAATTAATAAATAATTGAATTAATAAATAATAAATATAAATTATTAAATAAATTATTTGAAAACTAACTTGTCTACGAATTTGTAAAATTGAACTTTACAGTTTTATGTTTAAACGTTTATTTTGGCGCACAGAAAACAAGCGCAACATAATTTTTGGACACTCAAGAACGAAAAATAGTATTTAATTTAATGTCGTAGAAAAGACGTATCATAATAATTATAATTAAAGGCGTGTTTCCATAATTCCGTCGTAACAAACTTGTAACCAATTTTTGCTTTACTTAACCCGTAAAATTCCATTTTAAATCACTTTTTTCAGTCAAATCAATATAAGTATTTATATTGATTATTTATCATATTCGTAAAAGCCTTTAAAGCAGTTCTAAAAATTGAAATATACAATTAATATAAATATATATTAACCATTTATTGAGAAACAAATGTATAGCTTGTTTAAATTACTAAGACTTTAAAAGTTAATTAAACAATGATAAAGTATACAGTTCTATTAAAATACATTATATCTCAACCGAAACTATAATTAAAAATAACAAATTATTTTCCTCTAGTAAAATAATATTAAATTTAAGTTGAAGATAACTAAGAAGTACTTAAGTGTTACAGCAAAATATTATATTTTAGATGAAATTGAATACGTATAAACCGTACAAAAAAAATCCCTTTTATTATATTAACAGTAAACAGCTGTAAATCACACGTTAAAGGTAATTATTCCGATTATTTGCAGTTACGTGTTTACGTTAAACATTTTAAAATATATAAAATACAAGATTAAATTTAATTAACACAATTATATGGCTAATAATAATATCGTTTAAAAGAACGTAATTAAAATATAAATATTTAGGTAAATTATTAAATAATTATTTTACAGTTAATAAATTCTTACAAGTACACTGTAATCGAATTACAGAGGTTTTATTTTTTATAAGAGTATTAAATATCGAAAATATCGAACAAGTAAAGACTTGATGATAACTTATTAACAAATTATTTAATATCCATAAATATTATTTAACGAATAACATTCGGAGTTACATATATATATATATAACGTTTATTTAATCGACGGTTTGTTTTTTAATTAATTAGGCTATAAATGTGTTTAACATACATTTATGTATTCATTTGTAAACACTATGTAATTATTTGTATTAATTATTCACAGGTTAAATATACTATGTTTACAATATATGTATAATATTCATAAAGCATAACTGCGTATTTACACAAATTATACGTGTTCACTAAGAAAATGACCATTTTCTAAACCAAACGAGTGTAAATATTTAAATTGTCAATACAAATAAATTTCTTATCTAACAAACAAATAAAATTATATTTTGAAATTAATATTAAAATATTTCAATTAAGACGTTCTTACGAATATAATTCTATACATAAAAAAAAATTCGCGAGAATATACCCTATTCGTGTGAAATTCAAAACATGCTAAATGTATTACATGCATTATAATTTGAAAAATTTTGAAATGTTTTTCGAACGTAACAACTAGATTTGTACTTGATTATTGTGAACTATAAAGTTCAACGACAATTTAATTCTATTTAAAATTATTAAACAGGTAAATAGATTAATAATGAAATAAAATTTAGAAAAAAATTTCAGTTAAAAGGTTACCTTTAATTTTTTTATTTATATTTTATTATTATTAATAGTAATATTATCAACATTACAACTACTATTTTTACTATCGTCATCTTTATAATACTGCATTTGTATTAATATTTTTATGCATAACATTTTTTTTAAAAATGATGCCCAAATACAATTAATTTAAATTAGTTTACTCAAAATATTATTGTAAAAAATCTTATAATTATAGTATAAAACTTTTAAGTAATAATAACCTTATTCAAAGAATAAATATTAACTAAGTTTGATTTTTTAATGAAACGTTAAGATATGTTAATATTATTAATATAATAGCATTTTGATAAAACCTAGTACCATTTTAGTACCTGATATTAATTTATAAAATCAACTATTTAAAAAATTGGGTTGTTTGAGGAAACAAATCTTAAAAATCCGTAAAAGTAAAAATAATTCCTTTCTGACTTCAATATTTATTAATTACTCCTAACATTTAAATTTATTTTATCAATATTTTCGTTTTAATAATTAAACGTATTAAATATATGTAAACTATAAAGTTCGTAAAAATAAATTACATAAATATAAATAAAAAAAAAACCGACCGAAACTAATAATAATTAATTCTATAAAATAATATTTTATTCAATAATAAAAAAAGTTGCATACAGAAATAAACCAGCCAGCGAAAATAATAAAATATTGAAATAAAAAAAAAAACGTAGAACTGATATTTTTCGTATTAACTGAACTTACAATAAAACTAACCCTACTAAATAATATAATAGTTGTTCGGTCAACATTTTATTGTATTTATGGACCTAATGAATATTATCGTACTTATTTTTTTTAAAAATGATCAACATTCCAAATTAAAAATTAATAAAATAATTAAACCAATACCAATAACTAAGATATTTTTTATACAATTTGTATATAATTTGTATACAATTTCATTATTATTAATTATTTAATTATTGATTTTTGTTAAAATTATATTTATTTAAACGTAATATATGCTTAGATATATTTAAACGAAAATATTATTTTTGATTATTACTTTAAATTTAAATTCAATGATATATAACCTCGTTAAAATAACAAATTTTAAACGAATTTGGTTTGAAAACTCGTTTATATATAATTGTTCCTTTTGTTTTGTTCATAACATTTTTAAAATTATAAAGTTAAAACACATTATAAAATTAAAATAATAAAGTTTGTTTTTCATAACTTTAACAAAACTTTTGAAAATTAAAAAAAAAATTTTTTTTAAATAACATCTAAGTTTATTTTTCAATATAATGTATATAAAAAAATGAATTATACTTTTAAAATTTCTGAAAACGGTGTCGTAATATTTTTAATAAATAATAAAAATTTAAAGTACAACACATTTTATATGTTTATTTTAACTTCATTACGTTTAAAATTTAAATTATTGTTTTCTTTTACAACTCAATTAGATTTTTCAAAACTAATTTCATTCATTCTAATTCGTCGATATTTGATATTACTTTCATAGCTTAAAATTTAATTAACCATTATTATATCAATCAAGAATCGTTACTGTGACGTAATTTATATATAAATAAAATGTAATTCATATGTTTAGTTCACTATTAGATTAATAAATAATTCGGTTGTTACTAAATGAAAATATTTTGAAAAATAATAATTTTTTAAACAGTACAAATATTATTATAAGTATTATTGATTATTATTTTAATAATTATTGATGTTGTTGTTATTATTGATATTTATTTACCGCGTGTTGAATATTAAAAATGACAACATAATATTTAGATTATACGTAAATACACAATACGCACGAACGAAAAAATAATTCGATTATAAATTTTAAGGTAAATAGATAATAATCATATTTACTAAACACGTTCATGAACGTAGCTTTCTAAGTATTTCATTATTTATCAAAATCTATTGAGTTTTTATTTATTATGGCTTATTATAAAAATGTCGATACTTTTTTTCGTAAACGCTCTATTTTATTTTTCATCCGAGTAACGAACAATACAAATTTCAAACGACATAATATTAATAAAAACGTACTTACGTCTTTTTCAACAACAGTTTTAGTTTTGTACGTGCACAACAAAGCTCCGGCCAGTTTGATTTTGACGACTGGCTTCTGCGTGTCTGCGGAAAAGCTCTTAAAGCCCGAGTATCCCACCTGTTGAAGACACGCCTTCTATAAAAAACCTACACACCCTCTATAACCGTCATTAGCTTTCCGCCCCTTGTACTACTACTACCACCATTGCTACCACACCAAGTTCGTGTAACATCATATTAACGATATACGGACAAAAATAAGAGGATCGCGAGCATGTGTATTTGAAAAATATACATTTCTATAACGGGTTAATGAATACGATATTATGAAGATGATAAAACCGGTAATTTTTTTCCAATTTTCTCATATTGTATGCACGTACGTTTTGTCAGCGAATATATTTTAGAGCGCGTCATTATAAGTTACCGTCATGAATTATTTCTATACGAAAAATAACTAAAAATTATACCGGTTGAGAATTACTAAAAACGTAGCCTCTAATTTTATTAAATAGAGAGTATTCGAGTTCTGAGAATATTCCTTCCGTCTAATTATTTTTACCCGTTATTTTATTTATAGTACGAAAATACAATTTTCAATTTCATACGTCGAGAATCGGCAGACTTATATCGTTCTTTAAGTGCATCGTTTTTAAAAATAACTTGGATGAAGAACGATTAATCGGTGAATATTAATAAATAAGGTGGCATTCGTCAAAATCGAAATATAAAATAAAAATTATTACTAAATCTATGAATCGTTATGACATATACCTAAATAACGTTTCGTGTGGCTTTTCGGACGCGAACACACCAATGTTGTGACTTGTCTAAGAAAATTATCTAAATCGAATGAATCAGTCCGTTTTGTCAATCGTTCTAATTAATAACTCGAATCGTTAATAATTGTTCAATAATAAAAATTGCTCGACATTTAATAATAAAATATAAATTACCTTACGTGGGTCAGAAGAAAATCATATCTACCCGAACGAGTAATAGGTTATTGGCTGTAGTTCTTGTATTTGAACTCGGAGGAAATTTTTCGAAATTCGAAAAGAAACTATTTCACGTTCGTTTGTTTTGGATCGCACGTCGACAAATAAGTATCGTAAACGTAATGGTAGCACTTCGATCGAACAACGGTTGAGAGTTCGACAAATTCGTCCATACGTATACATACGTCCTCTCCCTCCAACCTTACCCATTCCCATCCCCACCCCTTGATGGTAGTGGCGCGTATAATATAACAAAGAATACGGGTAACGAGGCGACGAGCAAAGTCCGGTGATTTTTTACAGATTTCTGGACGAAAACGCAACCGCGGACGGAAATGATATTCGCGATACGTTTCACGACACTCGGGAACATATAGTAAAACAAAGAGGCGCTGTCAGTATGGAACACTTAGTGTTTTGCCACGTACAAAACGATCGGCCACGAAATACGTTCATCAATCAACGAGACGACGCGTAATCGGAAACCGGCGCGGGTTGAAAACATTATTTACATTTGACGAAAAGCCGAAAATTGCCCGCAATTTTCGTGGACTGTGGCGCTTAAACAACGATGAATTTTCTCGACGTAGTTTTTGTGACCCAATACGTCCGTGCGCTGTAAATACCGTACCGTTAGCGCCGCATCGGTAGTCAATCGCGGATGGAGCCAGCGCGCTCGCAGTACGTACGCTCGTCGCTAAGTAGCAGCAGCAACAACAATAAATACGAAGCGTATCCAGAAAGTAAGAGTACTCGAATACGCAAGGTGTAACAAAATGTCCCAACCAAACGAGTTCAATAACGCCTTGGCCCCGTCCCGTTGTCGTTCAACAAACATGCTTCCTTCGTCCCCACCCCCTCGTTTGTTCTAAATATTGCGGCCGGCATACACTGCCTCCGACTTGGCATCTACAGATTTTCATCTTTTCGTTTTCCCGAAGATTCACACTGGTGGTGGAAAAAATATCTAACCGTTAAGATGACGAGGAACAAGTGTTCGTTCGAAGTGTACGAAAAACATGGCGGGAGAGAGTTCTATGGGGAGAGCAACCAAAAAGCTTGTGCCACGACTTACAACTTGTGTAGAACGGTAAAGCGACTACGTGGAAAAATAAGTAACATATATATATATATATATAATTAATCTCTGACCCTGTATGATCGGTATGTTTCATGTGTGTTGTTAATACGATTTCTCCAATTTCCTACGATTCGTTAACATTTAGTAATATAGTCGGTATTCTAAGAAGATTAAGGGGCAATTAGTTTTTATTAAAACTGTAAAATGTTCGCGTACAATATTTTTTACACGAAATAAACTAAATGATGACGCGCATGCATGTATAAGAAAATATAGGCCTACAATATCTTGTCATTTTTTTTAAAAAAAATACAAAAATCGAATACTTTTACTTTTCGGATATGCCTCGTAACATCGAGATCGTCATCTATTCTGCGTGCACGGTTTTTCGTAATAACGTATTGTCGTCTACACGGGTAACGCGCGTAACGGGCTAATGTGTGTCCATTAGTCAGTCTTTTGTTTTAGCCAAGAAGAAAAACCATTATTAACCGACCGTAGCGACTCGAGCTAATGTAACAGCGTTACGACCAGTAATTGTTACAGTCAGAGACAAACGCGGGAAAGAGTTTTAAGAGCTCCCAACTTCACCGATCCCCTCACCCTCCTCCGAACGTTCTGGGATAATTTTTTGAAAATAGACGACCCGACCCTAAGAACTTAATAGCTATTTCGGCATTACCGACGGGATAGAAAAATCCGCCGGGTCGAACCACCGTGACGGACCAATTGACCGAGATTATATTAGATATATATATCTATATTTATATTATAAATTATATCGCTATAGAAATCGGCACGTTTAGAGTTCGCGGTGCACTCAATAACGTTGATCCGTTATAACTGTACCTTTTTTGCGTCAATTCCTTTTTATAGATATCGTTATTTTTCAACTACGCGTTAGAATTCGCGTACGTCTTTTTGACTTTATCTCGGTTTATTAATTTACGAATTAACCGATTAATTGTATTTTTCGAATCTCTTTCTTTCGACATTTACAGACATCGTTCGTTCAAATAACGAGTTTGAGTTTGCTAAAGTACGCCCTCTTTTTGATTTTATCTTGGTTCATTCATTTACGAAGAGTAAGTAATTTTTCTCACCAAAGCAACTTGCAACTGCAACTCGATCGTGCAACTCATTGGGTTGCAATCGAATTTAAATTGCGTTGCGGTCAGTGTTCTCATTTTTTTGGTAATGTTGTTCAGTCTCGCTCTCGCTCAGTCCATCTCAATAATCGTTACCTATGACTTAGTCAGTAATTTAAAATTTTTAGTAATTTAATGTCTTCATCTGAGGATGACGTTGTTGTTGCATATTTATACTTAAAAAGAAGAAATAGACAAAACAAAAAGCGATTTTGGGTTCATCCACACTATATTAAGAATATATACTACAGTACGTTTATTGTGTCAAGAAAATTGGATCAAGATCCAGAAAAATTTCATGAATATTATCGCATGAATCCCGAAACATTTAAAATCCTTGTAAGTTTAGTAGAAACCAATATAAGGAAAAATGATACTAATTTTCGTCAATCAGTAAGCGTAGAAGAGAGATTTCTTATTACATTAAGGTAATGTATTTGTAATGTATTTTCAATTGAGTTTTAAAATAAATTTTATTTAATAGAGTCACATAATTTATTGTAGAAAAATCATTAAACATTAGTATTTAAGATAACTATTAACAATGTTAATTTTTTATTAATTATAAATTATTATGTTTTTAATTTAAGTCATTAAAAATTTAGATAACAAAATAAATAAATAAAAATAATTTATCTTGATTTAAAATTTTAAAAATTCAAAGTCGTTGCCCTTGTATGAACCGGCGGTGTTTGGTAGTGTTGCGTTGTTACTTTGCGAAGAATAAGTATGTGATGTAGACGGTTTAGATGTAGAAGGTTCTTTAAAAATTGAATCAATTACAGCCATCACCTCCCTCTTGAATCTTCCTTTTTGTGATTGATTCATTTGTTCTACATATGGTAATAAGCCTAATAAAAACTTTTCGTCAGCGCTGCTATCTTTCGTTTTTTGTTTTTTATTATTGAAATATTCAATAAAACAACGGTCAACATCAGTTTCTTTAAATACATATTTTTTCTTGCTTTTTTGTAGGCTAATATTATTTGAACTTGTGTTAAGTATAGATGGAGAAATTGATTTATCGTGAACTGCTTCTACTTCTACATTGACTGTCTGGTTTGAATATTCGTTTTCACTTACATCATCAAAAATATTCACATCTCTTATTTCTGTGTTGGATTGTGGAGCTGTTATATTACCTATTCGTTTTCTTCCGCTTTTAATGAATGGCATAAGAAATTGCAAAGCGTCGTTTAAATAATATTTTTTCGAAAATTGATCAGCTTGTGATCCATTTGGTGTTTTTTTTTTCTTAAATGACGTAGGAAAACGGTCCTTAAATTTCTCCATTTGTCCTTACAAACTGCAACTGAAAAGTAAAAACGGGTACGTTAAATCAAATAATTAATAAAATAGTACCGATAATTTCTCCGCTACACAGAGATACGTAGAATCATATGCATTTTGTTTTTTTATTATTTATTGATAGCAAAATATAAATAAATAATATAATAAATACGTTTTGTAAATATCTTCGAAAAATTGTTCGAATAAATTCATTTTATTTGTAATTATTTGGTCGCTATATATTATTTTATTCACCAGTCACTTATTTATTTTAATTTTGACCTACTAGGTATTTAACTACTGGAGCTAGTTACCGAAGTTTAACATTTATTTTAATGAGAAGGCTATCTACAATAAGTGAGATAATTAAAACTATAACTGAAGGTATCTGGGAAGCACTTCAACCACAATTTCTTCCAATGCCAACAAAAGAAAAATGAAAAAATATTGCTAATAGATACTATGAGTTGTGGAATTATGCCAAACTGTATCGGTGCTATCGATGGCAAACATTTTAGAATAAAATGCCCCCCCCCTCAAATTTGGCTCAATATTTTTTAACTACAAAGGTTTTTTTCAATTGTACTTATGGCCAACGTTGACGCAAATAGATTGTTTACAAATGTAGACTTAGGAGAAGTTGGGAGAAATAGCGATAGTGGCATTTTTCGATCTCCGGGATTAGGTCGTTGCTTGGAATCAGGAACATTAAATTTGCCATCACCAAAACCACTACCATCAACAAATAATAATGAACATTTTCCATTTTATTTCGTAGCAGATGAAGTATTTCCATTGAAACATAATATTATAAGACCTTATCCCAAACGAATTTTAGACAAAACGAAACGAACATTTAATTTTAGGTTAACGAGAGCCCGTAAAAGTGTAGAATTTGCATTTGGAATGTTGGTATCAAAATTCAAACTTTTCGAGGGCCCGATTTGTTGCAAAGAAGAAACTATTAATTCTGTCATTAGATCGGCTTGTGTATTACATAATTTCATTCGAGTGCATCAAGGAATATACAGCTGTTCTCAAATGTTTACGAATGAATTACCGACAAATAATCAAAAATTTCAAGTTCAATCTCAACAGCCAAGAGCAAATTCACAAGCCCAACAATTACGGGAAAAACTAAGGGATTATTTTATGACACTTACTGGTGCGATTTCGTATCAATGGAATATTTAATATATAAATATATTTTATACTTAAGATATAAGCAGATTAATCTAACGTTAACAATGTAATCATGAACGTATGTTTAGATAGCTTAATTCATAGGTAGCTAGATTTGTTTGTATTTACAGTGTACTTAATTATTTATAATTACAAATGAATAACTTATCCATTTCCATAAAAAATTATTATATTTAAATGTATTTCACCGGTTGAAACTGTATAATAAATTAAAAATATACTAACCAGAATCTTTCGTTTGTTTAGCTATATCTTTCCAAGCTCTTTCTTTTTTATCTGATATAACTTGGAGACGTTATGAACAAACAAAACATTTCGTTCTTGCTCATTAGCCATAATTAAAATTTAAAATATTCTTTAATACGTTAAAATATTATACAATTAATATGATATGATAGTGGTGATACGGTGGTAATTTGTATGAAACTGGAGATAAAACGGTGCATGTCGAGTTGCTTCAAACGGTTTCAATTAAGTTTCGTGCAAGTTGGATCACTTTTCGGTCGCGTTGCAACCAGTGAGAACGTATTCATTAGTTTTAGTGCACGCGGTCGCGTTTCAATCGAGTTGCAGTTGCAAGTTGCTTTGGTGAGAACAATGCCTAAGCGTTTGGATCGAGTCGTGCCCGGGCTGGACGATTTCTTTATAATCGTTAAATGAATAACCGACCCGGATGATCGGCGCATCCGTCACGCGTGCTTACGCGTCGTTGTCCGTTAAATTTGTTCGGTCTCGTAATTTATTGCTTTTACACGCGCCGCAAATACGATTTCTCAATATTCGGATAATTCGTTATTATTCGATGATATATAATCGGTACTCCAAGATGAATCGGTTCGTTTTTTAATTAACGGAAAACTATCCGCCCGTAATATTCGTACACGAAAGAAACTAATGAGCCGAAATAACTGCGTCCACTGTTATTATGGTAATTATGGCGCCCGAGCATATCGTTACCACGTCGTCGCGCCCGTTTCCGTTCGAAACGTATTTCGTTTATTAAAGCTCCCCGCGGTTTTTGACGCATTGATTACCATGGTCAGCCGCGGGATACTGGAAAAAATCTCGGTTTACTGGCAGCTAAATAGTCGATTGACGACTCGGAAAAAAAGACGTACAAAAATCGTACACCGGTGTAACGAGACGATCGTATTATTTATTCCTATACGGAAACGAAATAGCGTTTATTAAAACATGTAGCTTTTCTTCGTCGCTCATATTTTCGAACTTATCCGTCGTGGACAAGTCCAAACACGATCACACTATTCACGTGTATACCGTTCCGGTGCACGCGACAATATATTTTCCGTCTTTTTATCAGCGGACACATTTTGCCTTTCTAACACCGGTGGATTAAACCGCTACGTATATATTTCGTAAGCGTTTCGAAGTTTTATAAAAATCACGGGCGTTTAAACGTACTGTTTACGCGTTCCTGACACGCATGACGACGGTCGGCGGCAGTAGTACTTTTTGCTTTTCGTACATTTTTCGGCCGTCGGTCCCTTATCATTTTTCGGACGACCGCCTACACCGACAACGGGCGATTATGGCGGCCAATGTTCCGATCTTATCTTCTCGAGACGTGGAGGTGCTGAATGTTCACGTTGATAACGTTTGAAATTCCAAATATTCCGACGTCCTAAATTCCCGTCTGTAGGGTAATATATAGTTGTCCGTTTAAAGACTTACGCGTACGTAGCAATTTAAATCGAATTTCCACGTTGCACTTGCAGCACTATATTGAAAATGTACCAACGGTGTAACTAATAAAAAATATATTTAAACGTTAATTGTTCTCGCAGGTACCACGCGTAAATTCAATGACGTTTAACGTGGACACTCCGTTCTCGGTAATCGCTGATTGGTCTTGGAATGAAGTATGCAAGTACGCTAGAGAAGCGGCGGTGTTTTTGGATGATTACGCCGCCGAATCGCTACACTGGCATGGAGGTTGCGTACTACTGTATCGTGCAGGTGCTAAAAGTGTCAAAGAACTATCGTCGTTCGAGGTATTTGTCTTTTCGGACAACTATCAATTTTTGACGGTATTTTAATTTTGTGTCGTTCGTTTCTTTTGGAAACTGTAGAGTGGTAATCCGAAAGATCATCGGTGTTTATTGATCGTTGGAAAACCTATCGACGAACTAGTCGTAACAATTGTTCAAGATGTTTTAAATAACAGTAACTTCAGATATTGCCGGTTCGTTGCTGGGTGTGGATTCGAATCGTACAATGTGAACGAGTTAGAGAATAAATTTTGCGAAATTATTTCAGCCAAGTACGAGGTAACACATTGTATTACGTATTTGTAAATAAAAAATTGTCTTTATTGTTTTGAAACAACAATAATTCCTTATTCGACGTATATTTTCAATTTTGTTTATGTTTACGACAATAGATATTATTGATACATAATGGACTAGCCACATAACTTCTCTTTCATCTTTCCCAATTATATAGAATCAACAACCCTTGTTTTCACCTAATCACTAACATCTTCATGTACACTGACTAATCTTATAATCTTTCGTATTGCATTGTACCATCACTTTTTCGGTCACGTTTCTAGATAAATAATTTATATATTCATTACTTTTTTTCGACGTAGATTAAAATGTATTTATCAAGAATTTTTACTCGACGATATAATCATTACCCAATCGAATATAAGTTAATTTATTGCATATACATATTAACGGAATTACAAAAAATATGTACTATTTATTTAACTCTGTTTTTAGGACGGTACAGTGGATGTAATGAATATACCAATTTCATTGACATGCTTGTCTCCTACGTTATTTTTAGTGCCGCATTTACAAGACATTCCTTTATTGCTAAAAGTAAGTTGTAATGAATTTTGTACTCGTTAATATACCGTAATGAAAGAAATAAAAACGTCAAATGTATCTTAGCCGTCTATCTGCATATTATACCCATTTGTGTTTTAGAGTAATTATGAATTTTATGTATCAAAAATTTCAACAACTTTAAATAATATATTTAACCATTTGAACGTGAGACACGATCTTTATGCTGTTGGACCATTAAGTGAAGCTGTATCTCAAAATTTTTCTAAAATTCAAAAAGTATCTCACACAATTATTTAAACATAGTTTTTTTGTTTTTGTTAAATACTAACATCTTATTTTGCTTTTTAGATTGTAAACACAGAGTCTAACCGTGTAAATGTAATACTGATTGATAGAATAGTTGACATGTATGCAGTTACTGATTTTGCGTCTACTTGTCCTCTGGATAAAATGAATATGTTACTGAATAGATTTCCTAAAACGTGCTCTGATATAGCGGTTATTACTGAACCATTGTTAAACGATCTAAAGTATGCTGTATAAATATTTTAGACACTTAAATTGAATTGAAAATGGTTAGACAAAATGTAAGGAAAATGTTTAATATTACGCAGACAGTTTTCGATTATTACTGATGTAATAATTACAAATTTATTTTAATTACAATATGAAATGTTCATTTTTCAATTAAATTTTTAATAAATCCATAATTTGATTTTAAATATCTACATAATTTTGTATTATTATATATTTTAAAACGTACTTTAACTATTTATATTATAATAAGTTAAATTCCGAAATATATCTTTTAATATGAATACAATATTTTAAGGCATAAATCAGTCAATGATCAATTACAAGTGCCAATGTGTTTAGCTTCAACACTGAAACCAACACCAGTAGTTGATTGGTTATTAACTAAAAATGAAAAAAATGTATTGACAAGTGTACGTACTGCATTAATGGAAAAATTGTCTGGACTTAACAAAAAAACTATGTCTAGAATTACACCTCAACATTTAGAAACAATCTTATCTAATCAAACGTTTGATAGTAAAGAATCAATAGACTTAAAACAAGTAAGTATAGTTTTAAAATTATTTATATATTTTATTTTTATTTGATAAATTTTAGGTATATTATATCAGTTTAATATATATAATTAAAATATCTTATTACGTCGTTAAGTTGGCAAATTTAAAAATTATTTTATAATAAATTTAATGTCGATAATAAAGTTAAATATTTATTAGAGTTATTATTTATAAATTTAATAAAAAATACAAACGTATTCTTTAAAAACTATACGTTCTTTAATTTCTTCTATGGTCTGATACACAAACGAAGGTACTTAAATTTTGACCGAAGCATTACTAGTTTGTGTATTCTTTCACACTAGATATACCTTATATTTAATGATCACTACCACCATAATTTTACATGCACTAAAAAGTGTATTTAACTTATGGGATAGAGGTAATTAACAGTTTTATAAAACAATTTAAATCACTTAGTGGAAAAGATTTTAATAATGTTAACATTACTTTACGATTAAAATTCATTTTTTTTATCGCCAAAACTAAAATTGTTAAAAAGTATTTTGATTTGTGACAATACAGCAAAGAAAATTTAAAAAAAAATATGTTTAATATTTTTTAGTCTGACAAATTAGTAGCTAACAAGAAATTGTGTTTATTAAATTATACTGTGAAATAATAATACGATTGTTTTTCAGCAAGTGTTATGTATTTGTGCTGCTCTAAAATCTCCAAATCTTTCAAAAATTGAACTGGCTCAAAATATTGGCAAATTATTATTGCAAAATGTTTCGTTAGACAGTGACACAGATATATTGATACAAGTAATTTGTTTATTTTCAACGAGTTCTTAATAATTTCCTTATTATTATTTGTGTGCAAGGTTAATCAATTATTTAAAACAAGAAAAGACAGAAAACTTACAATAGAAATTCTATTGTGTATTTTGGTTCAATTGTATTCAGTTGTTGACAATAATTTTGAAGTTTCCGATGAACATCAGATGAACTTGGAAAATACACTTGGCGAAGCTTTTTATGAAGACTTAGAATATTTACCAGAATATTTAATTAAAGATTTAATAGGTACCTGTAAATATTAATTAGTCGACAATTTTGTTTTTGTGTAATAATCGTTTATTAAATATATTTAGGGGCTAATACGACACCACTGGCATGCCAACAAGCTGCTGAACAATTATTTGTTATTTTAAACCATATAAAATCATCTAGACAACATTTTGTCCAATACAGGTAATTTGTTGAATTAAAGTTTATACTAATTTAGATAGATAATTTTTTATCAGAATCTCTACAATAATTACAATTACAACAGAATATCAGAGATTAAATAAATATTCCTAATTTCGTTAACAAGTACTAAATTTAAAACGATCTCTTTAGTATTTACTTTATCATTATCATTCTTATTGCTGTTTTATTCAATGAAAAACATTATATTTATCGTGACAAGGGTAATAATTATTATTATTGTAATATAAAGTTTATTTTTATATTTATATATTCAACATATATGTTATTTTGGCAATTATTGTGGTAACAATATATTTCTTATTACATTACATTAATTTTAAGAAAGCACTGGTTGTAGCCCTTCATTTACTGAGCTTTACCTTACAATGACTGTAGTAAACTGTGTCAGAAGCTGGAGTAAAGGCTCGGACATGGCCAGTTTTTACCTGTTACCAAATGTACTTTTACATTAAATAGCATAATTTTTGCTAAAACATTCAAATTAAGTATATTGTGTTATATTGATTAATTTTTTTGCACCACTAGTCATTCTCGTCTTTTCTATTTTATTATTTTTGGATCCTAAATGTTTAAAATATTTGAACTTTCAAAAGTTTGATAAGTTCAATTAATAATATTAAGTCGAATTTGTTTATAATTCGGTATTTATTTATATTCAATATTATAAAGAACAAAATGCAATATATTTTTTTTGTTACAAAAAAGTTAGAAAAATTGTTTCAAATAATAATTTATTCGTTCTAGTGTACGATTGTTTTGAAAATTTCTAATTTATTCGGTTAAATTGCGTATAATCAAATAACGCTGTTAACGTTTGTAAACGTATGAACATAGATTTGATTTATGCTCAGGAATATGGCGTTTGATAATGTATATTCATTTAGTACAAACACAGTAAAAAATGTCAATTGATTATTAGATTAAATTTGACATAATAATAAGAAAAAAAACTTTATACACAATAATATTACCATATTACAAAATTATTAATAGTTTTTGTATAATTATAAAAAAGAAATGTATTCAAAAACAACTACAACGAATTATTTAATGCTTCTTGTATCCTGTCTTTATACTTTTCGCTGAACGGATTGTTTTCTTGATTACGACATTTGTCTAGTTTTTTGCTTATACGCGATAATTCTTTTGTATGATCGTCGGCTATTCTAACATGTAGTACGCGTATTCTTCTTATTACTTCGATTAAATCGTTTAAATGTTCAGATCCTGTTTCGCCCAATAGTAGTTCCGTCACGTATGAATCCAAATTTTCCTTAATTTGACTAGCGGAATGCAACACTGCGGCTAAGGCTAACTGTGAGGGGGCAAACAACAAACACGCGTCCGTAAATAATAACTTATCGATAAAACTGTCGATGTGAGAACGCATACGATCTGGGTCAGACATTCGAGTTCTCGTTTTAATATCCAACAGAAACCCTTCGATCGCTTTGAATGGATGATGCACCTTGAGATTGTACTTAATCTGTTCCATAAGGAACAGCTCATTATTCAATATCACGGTGGTGGCTCTTGATTGGTTACCCTTGATGTTAGCGACAAACTGGGCGAGCGACACGTTAAACTCTTCAATTTTGCACGCCAAAAACAGGCACGTGACCATTATCTCTTTAGGATGGTAATCCATAACGGAGTTGTACAGGTAGAACCGTTTAAAGTAATTTAAGGCCGTGGCGAACACGTACTTCGGCATGGGCGGTTGAAATTTATGACAGAAGTCCCTTAATATGTATTCGTGGCATTTTTGTATAATGTGCTCTTCGTTGGCGTCCAAGAAGAACGCGTGCCGTTCGTCCGCGGCCACATGCGAACCGAATCTGTTAACGAACCTTTGATTAGCGTTTTCTCGTAGCGCGTTCAAATCCAGCTCGTCCTTGAATATCCAATTTTTCTTTTGGGTGCTCGTCGGGAACATGTCGGCCCCTTTTCGTTCACGTCGATCGCGTGGCGAAACGGCACACGCGCGCAGAACTTCCCGAGTTCGTCGTCCGATTCCTCTACACGCAATTTCAACCAATTCGAATCGATCGGCGACCAACCGTTCGCAAGTAACGGACTTGTTACCGTCGCGTCGTGCGGTAGCGTGCGCTCGCACGATTCCATTTTGCTGATAACGTCGTCGTCACATGTTGATAAGGCGAAACACGTTTTGTAGTGGTCGCCGTTCGCCGTAAATGCTCGCGATTGTGTCGTACGCTGTTCGCGTCCCGAATAGCGAAAGCCGACCGTATTCGAACTTAATAAATAAACGACACGGGCTCGGGTAATATATGCCGTTGACGTTACCGGAAAAGAATCCAAGTGGGCGCGGGGGGGGGGAATAATACGAAAAGCGTTTACGGCGAGTGACGCGAGCTAACAACGTCGACGCGCCATACGTTTGAAAATGTGTCGGATAACGTTTCGGCGGCGACTTCGTTTTCGTTCGTCGCGTAATTTAAACGGATAATTTCTCGAATTTGCCGACGTACGCCCTACGAACGAACCGACGATAAGTTTCGTTTTAGAGCGACGGTTTATATTTCGCCGGGGTCGCGTTCGTTTGACGTCTTCATCTACGCCGTTATTGTTGTTGTTGACGGTTTCGTTCGAACGTCAAACCGATTATTTATTACCTACGCGTAAAATAATCGGTGGCGTTCACTACCACCGATCAGAGAGTGTAGTGGTGGCCGTTCCCAGACCTCACATACACTTCGGTTAGGAGGGCTCGATGTTAAACCAATATTTTTCCAGTTTAAGAAAAAAAAACCGTACATAACGCTATAGTTATATTTCGCCCGTTAAAACATTACGAATTTTGTATGAAGCCCGTACGCGCGATCGTTATTTTATCGCCGCAATGTTTGTCCGTTCGATGATACGACAATAGGCGTTGTCGTAGGGTCTTCGCCGTCGGGCGTTTTTAAAATTAAAACTCGTCGAAAAAACCATCTCCGAAGTACTTCTACGTGTCCCGAACTCGTTTTTGTCCAATTTAAACTGTATCGTCGACGAAAAGAACTACGGCAAGACGAAATTGACACGTCCGATATTATTAAATCCGATTTGGCGGGGCGAACGACAAAATTCGGACGAATGTTATTCGTCGAATTATTATATAAATTACCATTATTATTAGGCCCGTACATCGATAATGCGTTCATTAAGAACGCACGGCTATTCGAAACATAAATTACGAACATTAATCGACGTTAAATACTAGCGATTTGTTTTTTACGTCATTATTATAAATAATTAATAAACAAATATAAATACAACAGGGTATTGCGTTGAAATTTGTAATAAATAAGACGCCTATTAGTATTTCGTTTTCGACGACCGTAATTCGTAAATAATTTTATATGAACGTAGCCTAACCAAACCTAACTACCCCACACCCGGGAAGTCTACATTTTTCCGGTTTGCTGCCGCGTTCCACTATCTAAGTTTCACCCAAAACTCAACCCTCTAGTTTTATACCCATGTCGTGTCAAAACAATTCCAGACAAATTGGATAGACGCCTAAATTAGAATCGACCCAAAGATGCCGTGACCAAACTAAGTTATTGCAATTAACTATTTTACGAGACTTACTCGCCTCCAGTCGTTTTTATTTTTAGCATAATTATTGTCGTATTTTATAATAAATTTGCTTATTGAATTATACAGATTTTTTTTTAATGTTAAAATGTATTCCTCTACTTCCATAATTTAAAATACCGATCATATATTGCTCAAGAATTTTCTGTCCTATATCTTATTTTATTTTACAATGATAATATTATACAATTTATACGCGTAAAACAAATAAATTACTAGAAAACATTTTTTATCGTTAAATAGTAAAGAGTTTTATTTTATTTTATTTTATTAATAGGAAATTGTTTTCGAGAGAAAACTCTTATGCGCCAGCAATTTACAGTTCTTTTGTTAATCAATTGATGACTGATGTGTGTAGTCCGATGCGACCAAATTTACCAGTTCTAAAAACCAAATCTGACGGAATTACAGATTTCATTAAAATTGGTTTCAAGTGAGTAGCGTCAAATAGGCTAACATGTTTCTAATGTAAAAATAATATTTTTGTATATTCGTTTAGTAAAATCATTAATACAGTCAATAAACATCCACTAGATTGTGATCATCTAATTGTGTTTGTTATTGGCGGCATAAGTGGACACGAAGTGAATTCAATTTGTGAAACGACGAAGAATTGTGGAATTCGAGTGAGCGTAGGATCTACTAGGATGTTATCACCATACGAGGCGTTGCATTTATTGTTTAAATAAGTTTAATCAAATTAAAAAAATTCACTATATTCAACAAAATAAAATAAACAATAGATAATCGATAAAATTGTTCATGGAATGAATATTATATGAGCGATATTATTATTTTATCATAAAATCCCGTTCGTTAAATGGTAGTCAGTGTTGTGTTGATCTGTCTATCCCAATTATTAAGGAAAAAGACAGGTTTAAGCACATTTATTTGCGCTTCAATCAAACGTCGAATTACTGAACGAATGTAATTTTTCAATGGATAAAGACAACTGTTCCAGGCTAGCCATTAGGGAATGCATGTTTTCTGTACCTTTGGCAATGCCTTGTTCACTGAGCGCAGTCGATCCGTCTTGTCTCACACCGAGTTCAAAATGCAACCACGCTAAATGCTCTTGTTGTTCACGAATAGCCGTCATTTGTTCCATACTACAATCTTTACCTAAACAATGCAAGTTAAAATAAATTAATGATGACCATTATTCATTTTAATGTAAAAGTATATTATTGTTTGTACCGTATTTGATGTATATAGCTTTTAACAAATTATAAACGAGTATTCACTATGAAATAGAATACACGTAGTTAAGTATTGGAATTATTTTTTTGTTTTAATTGTGAACGAAAAATGATATTTATAATAACAAGTGTAATTAAAATTACGTAACGTAATATTTTACAAAATATTTTTAATTAAAGTGTATATTGTTAAGTATAAAAAGTCTAAATTTTCAACGCAATTAAAACATAATAAAGGATTTATTTGCTTTGTACTTTTGATACTTTACGACAAACTATTGTTTTAATATAAATCTATCAATCGTAGATGTCCTTTATTACTTACCAAATGCGCGTAATTTTCCAGAGTGAAAGTCTTCGAGTAATTGCTGAAGGGCTTGCTCCATTTGTCTGACATCGGTTACATCTGACAAAAAACAATGATGTAGGCAACTTCTGTCCATGTTTTGTTCAGATAATACTATGCGTTATATGGGACAGGATTCAACAACAAAAGCAACCAACACACAAAATATATAAAGAAAAAAAAAATATATAAATAACAAAAAACAAACAAAAATAAATAAGCTAAAATAATAAAATATAAAACTTATATAATTGGCAAAGCGCTAAAGTGATATTAAAAATGTTACAATAAAATACAATTTTCTATTATGTATTATTATTATACTGTAGGCGAAGAAAACTATCAGTATGCTTTAAAAGTAATAAATGGTATCGAGTACATAAGCGTAATAATATTTATTCAATATTTTTTATCTGTACATAACATTTTATAATATGTATTATTTTTATAATTGATAGTTGTTTAAAAAAAAAAAAATACGAAATAATATAATCCGTATAATTAAAAAAAATATAATTTTCAGTGGGTTTTTTTAAACGAATACTTAATATATAGCGATTATATTTATATTGGTTGTAAGAGAAACTGCTTTAGTTGTTTAAAGTTAAACAAGTTTATTAGAATTTATGTTTGTAAAAATAATTATCTGTAAACTGTACAGATGGAATTTTTTTTTCTATTAATTAACAAAATATTTTACTTCTAATACAATATCTTAGCCATTTAAATTTTAAAAATGCAGCGTTAGTAAAATGTAAATATCGAAAAAATAGGTTACACAATACATAATAAAAATAACTGTTAATATTATTTATTTGTTAAATAAAATATAATTTAGTAAAATATTTAAAAATAAATTTAATTATATTATATTTATATTAGATCGTACATTTTATTCGGAATAAAATATACATTTAATGGGAATACATTAAATATATGAATGTATCTATTTTTATTAAATACTCCTATTACTGAAAATAAATGTATGTGAACCAATGAATTACATTGTCTAAATGTGTTATAACTTATTAACTTTTAAGAAATAAAATGTCAGAATAAGATTATATACTTTAAATATAAATATAGAGTGCTTATATTTAGTTTTAAAAATTATAATTAATAGAAAAAGGAAGTTTTGTTTTTTTTTTAAACACGTAAGTACATAAAATAACGAAACCATGCACAAAATATAAATATAAAATACTCGTTTAAGGCATTAAATTATTCAAACTTGAGTTTGTATCGATGCAAAATCAATATTAATAACAATGTAAAATGGCATACTATAAGGTAACGTTACTAAAAATAACTTAAATATTAATAAACAAGGAGGTCATAATATTATCTTAAAAGATTTCAAAAGTAGCTAACGATAATTTATTTTCAAACAGTATGATTAGTTTAATTGAAATATGAAAGTCAATAGGAAATATACTTATTTCTTTGTATTTACAGTAAAAACATAAAAATACGTGCATGTATACATTTTTTAATATTTAAATGTATATAGTATATTGTAGTGTACAAATAGCGAAGTGTAAAAATAAAATATTGTACATTCTATAAATCCTAATGGAAAACATTGTGCATTAAAGAATGTGCAAAATCACATTTTTAAACTTAAATTGAAATACATCTAACGTGCAATATACATTATATTGGGACATAAGATTAAACGAGTACAATTTGGATATAATTAATTCCCTATCACAAGTTTTAAATCACTCTATAGTGATAATCTTGAAAATTTATTTTTATCGTTCAATTTTTTTCTATTCTATTGTTTTTTTTTTTGATATTTATTAAATCATCAAAAAATCTATTCAGTACCCACCACAATACGATATTACATAGAAATTAAATTATTTTTAGAAGCAAATTACACTTATTGAAAATTAAATTAAGTATTCCAAATTTTATTTATATTTTAAGTTAGAACTGTACTTTAAATTTGTAACTACATTTTCAAAATAAAAAATACGAATAATAACAGTTATTCATTATTTACACATATAAATAAGTAATAATAGATACCTGAAATAATAATGAATAATATATTTTAAAGCGTAAAACATTATTATGAATTACATTTTAATTAATTTCATTATGAAACATATAAAATGCTACTAACATACATCTAGAGACTATAAAAAATAAAAATTAGGATGAAATTTTATATTTACAGTTATGTTTAATGCAGCTAGTTATCAAGTAAAAATAAAGGACAAAACTACATTATAAACTGTCAATTATTATTGTCAGAAATTCTGAGCCGCAAAAAACTCAGAGTTTCAATGCCATGTGGTAGTATTTTGATTGATAAATTATATAGGTTATAAGTTATTTTTTGAAATACAATCCATCAAAAATTTATTTATTATTGGTTTAGAAAAATGTATATTTCTGAATGGTTAAGTATTTATATTGCTTGATAGTTTTATTAATGATTTGAAATCAATAATATTGAAAACATTTACACAATAAACGCAATTTTTAAAAAATAGTACTAGGCACTCTGAATACCAACCATTAAGAGGGCTAACCACAATTTATTTTATTTTCGTCCGACATAAAAAATATATTTCCTACATAATTGTTCAAATTTTGTAATTTTTAGTATTTGTGTTCACTAATTTATTACAAAATAAAAATGTAAAGTTAGAGATCATTATTTATTATCATTTCTCAATGCTTTTTGATATTTAAAATTTTAAGATAGAAATATTCAAAAAACATATTTTAAACCTATAAAATATTATGTACTCGCGCACATACACATATTTAAAATTAAAATATAACAGAGTCAACAAGAAATAATACACGTCATTCTCATCTTTAAATATGGCTAATTCATACAGACGTTAATATCAAAAATGACCAAATTAATGGCGATTATGCGAAAAGTATATTCTCTATATAGGATGTATATCAAATAATTTATTATAAATACTAAAACATAAAATTAAAGATTAACCGGAGAAGAGAAATTAGTGTCGTCTTAATAACTAGTTTATTCATTATAAACATTATTTGTATTTATTAAATTACTTTTTTGAATAAGTGTATTTAGTTTTATTCGATAGTTAATATTTAATTTTTATTCGTATTTGTACTTTTATATACTGTCTTTAAATTATATATTTATAATGAAACAAACTCGATTAAATAAAATGTACTTAATATAGTGTTAAAATAACAATTTAAGTTAGATTACAATATATACACAACAAATGAAAAACATAAAAATCAAAATATTGAGTAATGTAATAATTTGTTTACTATAAATGAACAACTAATGCAGGCTTAGATTTATAATTAATATGAACGTATTGATCAAAACGAAAATATAACAGAAAAAGTTAGTGTCGCTTAATTATTATAATATCAATACAACTGAACCAACCTTTTTTATTTTGTAACTTATTAAAATTTGGTGGAGGCGGTCGTGGTGGTTTATAATCGAGTAAAGAATTGCGTCCTAATCTCTCGTTCACACACATAAGTCGAGTCGTTCCACCCATTTCTTCTGCAATTGAAACGAAATAAAAGTGAATTGTACATTGAAAAAATTAGGTATTTTATAAAACATCATACTGGATGATTGCGTTTGTGGTTTATCTTGGTGTAACGACGAAGTACTTGACAATTTAGGGCATTCGTTCTTTTGACTTTCAATCGAAAGCGACTAAATTTTAATATCAATATATAAACATTTACACTATAATAATCACAAAACTGATACGGCTAGCAATTTTAATGTTTCGTACTTTATTGCTCGTGCTGTTAGTTTTGGTACGGCCATCCATATGGGAATGCGTTCTTGGCGGTGGCTTAGGGGTGATCGGAGGTGAATTATGCGCGTTGTTGTTTGTCACTTTGTGTTCCTCGTCCGACGACACTAGTTGCTCAAGTTCGCATTCTTCCTTTTCCACAGACATGGCGGAATTTCGGCGCAATGATTACAACCTGTGAGAGTATAAACGGAACAGACTATTTAACGGAATTCTCGATTCCGGTAGAAAATAAGTAACGTGACGCTAATTAAAACGAATTACGAATAATGTAAATACGTCGTTTCATAAGCTACGGCGAGGCAAGCGAATGGGAATTTAAAACCTTGGAAATCTGAATAGTAATTATAGTTAATTAATCGAGTATTTTTTCGAAATTCTCCTTCCCGGTCGTTACGTGGCTCGTTTATTGTTTGACAATTCTTTTTCCCGTTCAACTTCCGAAGCCGTCGTTTTGTTAACAATATTACGTTCGAAGTGATAACGTTCAGTCTGCCACCATATTTAACGAGGCGCGCCGAACAACATTTCGTAGACGCGATAAAAAGTAATCGTCAACAGAACGTCTAAGTCACGTACAAGATATTAAAATGGTGCCCGAAAAGTTACGAAATTGTTGTCTTGAAAGTTGATCGTTTAAGAAAACAATTCTTCTCCTTAACCGCGGTGGACTGTTTATACGCTACAAACGCATTCCAATTATTTTACCTTTTCGCGTATAATAGAGATTCTGTCAAAAATAATAATAAATCGACTTCTTACATATATCGTAACGAATAATCGCCGTTTATTTGTTGTTTATCTCTTTCCCAGTACCCGTGCATTTGTAACGTCTTCGTTTTTGAAATTATATCGACGCGCTTCGACGTTCTCTTTTAATAGTATCCAAAACGTTTTCCCATTTAACGTTTGGAGACATCGTCACCTTTAGGGGGTTACGCTGAAAGTGTAAAACTTCGTACGCGCCAAACGGTGACACGAAACGACACGATTTTGCGATCGAAAACCACTCCCAATAACGCAATTTCAACGGAGAACGTTCAATGGCCCCGTGTAAAAAATATACGACAAATTTGGGACAATATTCTGTTTCGGTTATTCGAAAACAAAATTAGCCAAGAATATAATTTCGTTTTACGTTATATCCGTTCGACGGATGGCGAACGCGCCCTACACGTCTGTAAAACAGCTGTGATCACCAGCGATATCAGTAACTATGCGACAGGTCGTTTGACTGGTCGGACACACGGTTAACCGTGACCACGTTCGTGTTATTATCAATATTGTATATTATCAAATTTTGAACAATTCATATTGAGCAAAAATGTCTGCTATTGATTAATGTCACGTCTCTCGTGGTTGGTCGTGTTTGCTGCGGTGATTCTTTAAGTTTCAAGTTCATAAAAATGACCTAGTACAAGTAAACATTTCGTAACGTTGCATTATTAAAATCATTTAGTTTCGCGTTAACGCTTTATAATATAAGAATACCGCGCCAAAGTATTCTTTATTTTCGAAACGCCCATATAAAAAAAGAAATCAACGGTGAGTACCAATTACAATTAACAATTAATTATACACCTTTACTGTTCGTGTAGGTACGTCAATGATTTAATCGTTTTTCACTTATAACCGTTATATAAATAAAACGATACGGTTGGATTTTTGCTATTCGATTATTTAAGAATTGGTTATTAAAAAAATATGCGTTTTATTGGAAAAAAAGGCTTTTCATTACTTTATTCAGAGAAATTGGTTTCATTTAATCGTAATTCCCAAAAAATCTATAATACCTAAACAATATTGCACAAATTACATATATTATGCGAATATATACTCTTATTTCGTTTAACAGCGATTTGTCGTTATTCGTATATTTACAAAATTTAATATTTTTATATAAATACTTACGAAATAGATTGAAAATTTTATATAAAGGTAGGAAAGTCCTTGAACAATGTATAATGTGTATAATAATCTATTTTTATTATTTAATGTATAATTATCTATCTTTATTTCCGTTTGATTTTGCGCAATTTTGTTTATTTTAAAAATTTAAAATAAAGTTTTTGTCTTTTAACACATTTAAGTTTAACCATTTTTATTTAGGTATTTATAAAGTAAGGCATAATTACTGGTATTATTGGTCTTGATAAATGATAACTTTTTGATATAAAGGTAATAAGGCAAAATTACGTTTTAATTAAATTTTATTATATATTATTTCATTGTTATTTATTCGTAGTCTAAAATAGTGTAGGGCAAAAGACGAAATGTTAACAAAGTAATTATTTAATATTAATCGGTATTTAAGTATGTATCCATACACTTAAATAGTCTATACTACCTCTATCTATTGGTAATTTTATAACTTTTAGGTACCACTTTTATATAGATTGCATTATGTTTAGTATTTTTCTATATATCTAAATAACTAAATATTAAATATACTATATGTTGTTTATAGTAAGTATTTAATAAATGTAAACACTGAACCAAACTATTTTATTCATTGTCAATATCCTAAATCAAATAGCGAGCTTTATAAAATAAACAATATAAGAATAATTATTATAATGTAAAAATACTTTGTCAATTAATATTTATTATTGATTATTAAGGAATTTTCATATTCTTTTTATATAATTTAATGTTGACCCAATAGTTGTTTATAAATTACAATAAAACTAATACCTATCTGTAAAATAATTGTTTAATGAATATCAAATAAGTTTTCATTTGTATCAAATTGTTTGAATTATAAATCGTATAGTTCGAAATTCTCGCTTTAGTTCAATTATTTTTATTTAAGTGTTATCCAGTAAGAATGTTTTGTTACTTAAGTTTGTCTTATAAACCTGCACCATATTTTCAAAAGTCGATTTTTTTTTGTACTTTAAATATTTTGATTTTCTTCCATTACGTATACTAAATTTCATTTAAATTTACTAATTATTAATTCAATATACATTTCAGCAAAATCAAACAGTATACAACATGGAGGACGAAAATTCAATTACTAACAGATTAACCAAACAAACTAAAGACTTTCCATTGTACCCCGTTGGTATGTATATCAAAATAATACTTTTTATAATATTAAATTTAATTAATAGTGTTGCGTTTAAATGTTTGATAATTTAGGAATATTGGCCTTTGGATTAGTAGCAGCCTATGGGCTCTATAAATTTAAATCGCATAAGGGACGAACGTCTTTATATCTTATTCAATTACGATTAGCGGCTCAAGGATCAGCTGTTGGAATCATTGGAATAGGTGTTTTGTATAAAATTTTTACCGAATCAACAAAGCCAACATCTGATAGTTGAAAATAAGCATACATGAATTGTTAGTAAAAAAATATAACTATTAAATAATAAATAATTAGTATTATTGAACTATGTAATATTTTTGTTGTATTTTAATGTTTAACTTATTGTTATTTACCATCAATGTAATATAATTGTCCTATTTGATGTTCGTTAATTCTGAATTTTTTGATAAAATATTTAGATGTCAATGGTAGATTTGTGTTTTTATTTCAAGGTGATAAATTTTATAAACAGATTCGATACATATTTTTATTAATAATATTTAATATTAAAATAAGTTATCACAATTGTAGCAATAACATTTAAAAAAATTACTTAATTATACATTTTAAATAGTGTTGATGATACTATGACGTAATTTAATGGTTAACTTTATGATAGACATTTTGGTAATTCCAAAATTATTATTTTAAATATTTTCATTAGCCGCCAAGTTTTGGCACTATTCCTGATTATTAACCTATTATTAGAATATATATAATGTCACAATATGCAAATATACAACATACAAAGTTAAATTTAATTTGAATTGAAAGTTAAGATAATAATTTATCATTTATAAACATTTTTTTGGAAACTATTAATATTATGTGTTGAAAAACATTTGAACGAATTCCTTTAACTTCAGTTTTTGAACTTGGCCTAATTATTAACTACATACTATAAGAAATGTGGTTCTTGATCTATTGACGTCATTGTTTATTTATTTTATCGGAGAATTATAATATATTTGATACTTTTTCAAAATTTTATTAAAATATGAAATATTTAAAAAATTAATTTTGAAATATTGAATCTGATTTAATAAATTTATGTTTAATACTAATGTTATAGATCTGTTCTAAATATTTGAGCAACGATAAATAATTTTCGTTATGTCTGAAAAAATAATTGTCAGCGTAACTCATTTTATTAAAATAAATCAACTGTGATAGAATGATGCAGCATTAATATTTCAAAATAAATGTGTAGTATTTCTTTTACGAAATTTGTGGGTACAATCAACCAGAAGATTATGGATTTTTTCGCATTACGAATGCAAATAATAATATACAATAAAATATTTAAAAAAAAAATATTTAAAGTTTTTTATCATTAAGAATGTTAATTTATATTTATATTATTTTCTTTACCGTCTTCATGTTTAATTTTTATTATTTTATAAAATATTAAATGTTATTAATACATATAGGTATCTAAGTAATAAATTAGGTTATTGAATAAAATTTTATTCGCTTATATATCATTTATGTAAGTGAGATTTTCTTTTTGGGACGTGTATTGGAAAATATAACTCTTTAATTTCGTTCCATATATTTAAGTTTTAAATGTAAGAGCTGTTAATATTACGAATTTTAATCGAAAAACATTATTATTGTACGCAGCAATAGCTAAATGAAATCACGTCGCAAAATTTAAACTTTGAACACTAAAAATAAAATTACGTTGTAGACAATTTTTAAGATGAAAATCTCGAATAACGTACGTTTTATTTTGAATTACAATTTCCAACGCGCATAAAAATTATTACTCTCACATATATTAAAGGCAGAAACGTACATATGGGTAGCGGTCCCTTCATCGCGGTGTCATTGTTTAATAATAAATTTTGGAGTGGGAAAAATGAAATATAATTTTCAAAATTTTAAACGAAAAATTCTTTTGACGAATTTCTCACTTAAACGTTGTTTTCAAGAATTACTGTGCGACATAGGCAAGTCCAAACAATAACGCAATCATTTTAAGCGAGATAATGTATTCAATTAATACTTCGACAAATGATATTGTGTTGCCGCGTTATCTGTACGTTATACGCGAAGTGTCGTCACAATTTGGTTAAACTACAACGACGGCAGTTTATTGACGAGTCATTGAAATTGTTCTCGAACAAAGTCCTCGACGAATCGTCGAAAAGAAAATAGGAAACGTTCGGTTGAAACTAAAAACGTTCGAGCGTGAGGTGTTTTAGGCTTACCGCGGTTGTATTCACCCTTTGAAAATAATAACGAGGTACCGTGTGAACTGGAATCGAAACGATTCTGGTGTAAGAATAGAGACGCATCTTCTTCACGGTTGCGACGAACACAATTGCCAAATACGGTAACCAAATCAAATTTCGTTTATTGTTACGAAAATAAACGATTACCCATATTCTTCGTTTTGTTTTTCTTCGCGTTATCCAACAAAATTAGAATCCGATACAACGTTTGAGTAAAAATAGATCGGTCGTGACGACCATTGTTACGTAACGTTTTTTTCCAGCCTAAATAAACGTCATCTTGCTTTCAAATGTACCTAAAATTTGTTCAAACAATACTAATAATAATATTATATATATATATATATATCTGCCGGGTCAACAAAATTAGATTATCGTAACTTGCGAGGATAGCTCACGTTCGCCTCTCCCATTAAAAAAGATAATTTTTTTGTAAACTAAATAATATTTTGTTTTTTCAATAAATGATTGTGACTCACTGGTCCGAAGTACTGCTTTCAGGCATTCCGGGCCAGTGAGTGTATTGCCGATAAAAAAAAAATCGTAACTTGTTGTTTAATTTTGTTATAATTAAAATGATTCGTCAAACGTTTAATTACAAATTACAGTAACTTTTATAAAAAATAGGTTTAAAAATATTATTCCGTATTCTACGCGTATCACTCACTTAAATATTCATTTGAAAAAAAAATTCATTTTAAACGGTTACTCACGAGCGAATACAACCGGTGAATTTCGAAAATGTTTAATTTCGACAATATATCGACATATACAATATTCGTTTAATCATTAACTATTTTTTGATTTTCAATTGTTTACAAAAAATTCAACAAACGAACTGTAATTTTTAAAACAACGACGGTAAACTAATTCCGTTAGTATTTGGTCGTATGTAACTCGTTAAATGGTAAAATAACACGATACTCGGTAATTAGGGACTTCGGTATTGCGTAATATCACGTCGATCCCAGAAAATTTCATTAAAAAAAAAATCTATAAAAAGTATTAGCCATCGCCTCTCTGTCCCACGTATTTTCAAAAATAAATTCGCGTGTACAACACCGACAATGACGATAATTAGTCGCTATCGAAATCGATTTTGTTTTATATATAGTAATTGATATTATTCCGTAGTCATTTTCGACAACGTTTTATCGACTGTTTAGGAAACGATATCGAACTGTTTAATAGTATCAACGTCGATTAGCGATGCACCCGGGCACGGCGATCGATGATTCCCCGGAATGGACGTCACAATGAGAACGTACGTACAACGCTTGTTTTTTAACAATGTATCGAAAAGTATTCGCACGCGACGAACCACCGCGAGAATTCGAACGACGTAATTTGTGACCGGTACGACGGGCCACGCGTATTCGTTTTTGCGTCTCGTACTTTACGACGGCGTTTTCTAAATCCTTTTGGCGTAGCGGCCCGCCGTCTCTCGTACACTTATCTCTTTTTCCGGTCCGAAACAGTTTGGAGTTTTTTTTTCTACGCGCGGGCTTAACACCGTTTTACTATTTATCGGTTCACGAACACGTTCTCCGCGCCCGACTATTAATTGTACGTTTCGATATTGTATCGCTCATCGTAGTTGTCCGTTTTACTAAAAGTAATTCGCACAATTCGCGTAATAAAAATCGCCCGTGCATTAATGCACTCGCCGACGTTATTACGTTACCCTTACTAGCTACGCGGCAATTTACGGTGTTACGTATTATACGGACGTGCACTAGGACAATCTCAGAGTGTCGGTCGTACGATTTATTTCCAAGTTTTACTTACGTAGCTCACGTAGTGTAATTTTAAATTTTAAGTTTCGACACGAGCTCTCTCGAAGGGAGAATACGTCGACGGGAGAAACTTCAAATCGTCACAAAGTCGAAACTAAGAAATTTCGATCGCGCCAAAGTTTTCAACGTAAAATAAATACGTACCGAAAAAACGTCGGTAGTTAGTTCTTTTTTTCGAAAAAGCCTTAAAAAATATTCGATCCATTTCGGGAGACGGGCCGCGGTGTTCCGTTGTTTCGCGCACGTTTATTGTCGTCGATTTACCGAACTCGATTCGTCAAGAATATTGGGCGTTCACTACTAATCGCGCGTACCATTTGTATAAATAAATTCATATACGCGTCGTGCGTGTAATATAATAATAATACGGCCGAGATGTCTTGCGGCGGTTGTCTCCGAAAGTATACGTCGGCGACAATTTATTGGCGCGGTAGCGTTTCGCGACAGTTTAAACTGACGCGATCGTAACGGCGGGCGGACGGTAAACGCGAATTTCTCGATCCGCCGAAAATAATCGCGCGTGACGTACACGATCCTAATGGTT